>JAKJXN010000019.1:477510-594362 GCA_022225945.1 Didymella pomorum | reverse complement strand
TAAGCTATTGGCAGCAGCGAATAAGGCGTAGGAAGTACGTGGAGGAGGTTGACGCGCAGGATACGCGTCGAGTACCTAATTAGTCTCCCAGCATCATCAAAACATGCCAAGCATCATTATCTGAAGCTGTACAGCTCGCAACAGTAGAGATAGAGTAAAAATAGTGATCGCAGTTGATTCTACTGGGTCGGTTTAACAATTACTGAGCTGGGTTTGATTTTTTACCATAGTGTTGTGGCTGAGGATTTTTTGAAAGTGTTTGTTGCAATGACTATACTCCGAACTTCAGCCACAGTCTAGAGCTCAGCAGCAACTTTACGATATAACAACTCCTTCAAACAAACATCAAAATTTTTGATCACTATACGACGATTTGATTGATTTGACGATCAAATTTATAAGGGCACTTTTTGTTTGTTTGGCGTGCTCAAATCAAATCAAATCAAACAAAATTTTGATGCACGATTTGGTTGTTGACAACACTGGTCTCACCTCGCGGAACCAAGGCCTCAATCGACGATTCTGGCTGTATCCTCGCCGATCTGAGCTCTAACCCAATCGATAGTGCTGAGCCTCGCCGACATAGGTTCCTGAACTATGCTTTTGGATAACCGACGAGCAGGGCCAAGTGGTTGTGTACTTTATCAGCCACAAAGATACCTGCTCTTGGGATCTGTCTATGTAAGTCTGGAGTACGCGTTGAGATCCTGAGTCTTGTTCTTATCTTTGTAAACTGGCTCTATGGCTGTGTTTACGTCACGATATTGGGATGGAGCGGTATGGGGTGAAAAATCGTGCATTGCCATCAATCACGGGATGCATGTCGGATAATTCAAAGCACAGCCAAAACCGAGTAGGAATCCTCTCCCATTAGATGGGTACATTGCGAAAAGGGCAAAATTCGGCTACTATTAATTGATGTATGGCGCTCTGAGGTCCTTCCAGAAGGCCATTCGAACTTTGATCGCGCTTGTTGACAGTGCTAGCATCTCGACGTATGTCTAAGAGGGAAGACGGCGCGACGGCGGGATTCGCGCGAGCGAAATCCGGCCCGTCGTCTCACCTAAGGCACCTTGCATCTGCAACACAAACATCCCAACGGCCTTCCGCACCACCATCGACATGGACTCCGCCGATGCTAGACGGGGTTCGGCGCCGTATGGCAAGGCCTGCATAAATTGTGTGAAGGCGAAGTGCAGGTGCATAGTGCGAGACGCGGGCACCTGTGAGAGGTAAGTCGAGTTAACTACCGCTAGTCGAAGCTTCCATTGGCTTTGCGACGAGCCATCAATGGTGCTCAACAGTGAGCGTTGCCATTCGCTCTCTCGAGCTCTTTACGCATCTAATCTAGAGAGGAAGATGTCTAACAGCACCACAGGTGCCAACGACTTGGCAAAGACTGCGTACCGTCAACCACTCTACGCACAAGAGGTTCCAAAAGAAATACAGTTTCGAAGAGCTTGGCTCTCGAAGAAAAGCTAGACGATATCGTCTCTTTACTTCGCGAGCGCAACAGCTCGCAGCATGTGCGGCCTACCGAACCCTTCCCAACTCCGGGCTCGTCTGAGCGGTCGCCCAACAGCGATTCGCTAGGAGAAACCAGAGATCAAGATCTTACCGAACAGGAATTGATAAATTTTCGCGAGCGCCATCTGCCGGACTTTCCCTTAGTCAACATTCCGTCAGACTACACAGCAGTCGAGCTCCAGAGAGAAAAACCAACCGCCGCGCTAGCGGTCAAGGCGTTGGTCACGAAAGAAGCCTCGAAACAAGTGGTCCTGGGCAAAAAGTTGAGAGAAGTGCTCACCAAAAAGATCATGATAGATGGCGAGCGGAATCTGCCTCTGCTTGTCAGTCTGCTCATATCGATAGCCTGGTAAGAGACAATCAAAACAAAGGCTAACGTCAAGTTGACATATCGACATCAGGTCTCTGTCCTTCACTCACGGCAAGCCGTTCCTGGGAGCGATGATAGGTCTAGCTCGACCTCTTGTAAGTGATCTCAAACTAGACCGCGGATCTAGTTCAGCTCGTTGCCCGGGCTCAAATCCGCCTCACCTGGTAGACACTGAAGAGAGTGTCACGCAGACCAATGGTGGACGACGAGCTTACATTGCTTGCTTTGCGCTTAGTGTGGTGTAGGTCCTTCCCTCCTTCTCGCTCGGTCCATCTTGCGAGAACTGATCATGCTAGAATATCTACCACCATGAAGTACGATGCCATGAGGTGGTCGTCCCAACTTGAGTCCGCCTGCTCTATTCTGCACGCACACAGCGAGGCCGAAGGGGACCAGATTCTCGTTGCTTTGGCTCGCCTTGCAAAAGTTGCGCTTGAGGCAGGGGATATATACAGACAAGTCTCCGATGATCCAGACACCACCATACATCCCGCTTTCTCCATCGCGCCACTGAAGTGCTCTCTCAACCAGACAAAGGAGACCCTAAGTCCTGAGCAATTACAACACAGTAAGTCGACCAAATCTATCTCACCCCTTTGCCACCTAACACTTGAGACAGGCACAGTGATCGCATACCTGCACGCTGCGGAAGCCTCAATCTACGAACTCGCTCTGCTCCAACCACCGACTCTGCTAATGCGCTACTGCGACCACAACCTAAAACGCATTGAGTACCTGACCGGGCTGCTCCAAACATGCAAAGCCTGCACCGAACACTTCCTCGCCTTCGACCTAAGCCACATCACCGCCCCAATGATGATAATGTTCGGCTACAGCGTCAAGCTATGCTATTGCTTACTCACCCTGCAGATGAACGGCTGGGACACAGCAATGGCGCGCTTGACCTTGGATCCAGCTGTGTGCTTTGAGCGCGCGATCCAGCATTGCGAGAGCACGGATGCGGCTCTGAGACTTGAGACGGGCGAGGATAGCATGTTTAAGCAGGCGGCGGAGACTATGCGGGCTACTGCGCCGCAGTGGAGGGTACCGGCGGGGCAGCATGATCCGTCTCTTGGACTGGAGGCGCTTACTTCTGCGCATGATTTTAGTTTGATGGACCTACCGAATCTGGAGTTTTCCGAGGATTTCTGGTTGAACATTCCGTGTAATTTCTAGCGTCGGAGACGACCATACAACATAAGTCGTGGTGCAATAGATAAAACTTCCTTGGGTGTTCAATTTCATAGTTCAAATGTGTTAAGTTCCACTCTGTGCACAAGGCTACCATTTTTTTAGTGCAGACCGGATTCCGGGATTCGACGTCGTCTTTCTGCAGGTGCTTCGCTTCCGCTGACTTGCGATTGCCTAGGCGAGGCTGAGGGAGTCATGAGAGACCGAGTGACAGGCTGCTCCGATAGAGCCAGCGGAATTCAAGATACAACATGTAGCTTATCCCCGGATGCATACGCTATAATGGGACTCCTGTGCTCGCTGTCACTTTTCGTTGCCTGCACATCACTGGCACCTCAACCGCGGTCATGTCAGCCGCTGCAGAACCGAAGACGCTAGAGCACCAAGTCAGTCCAATCATTGAGAGCGAGCGAATTTACCTTACGGGTATCCGCCTTGTCATCGTTCTCGGCAGCGTAACACTTGTCAGCTTCTTGGTTTTGCTGGACATGTCCATTTTTGGTACCGTGGGTTGACTGTGCCAACTAAGGAGTCGCGCCCCTTCACTGACTCAATTAGGCTATTCCTCGCATCACCACCGAGTTCAATGCACTGCCTGATGTTGGTTGGTACATTGGTGCCTACAATCTAGCTGCGTAAGTTCGAAAATTCGTCAGCTCACTTGGACCACGCAAGACTGAGATGATATTAGTGCGACTCTTCAACCCTTATCAGGCAAATTTTACACCAACTTCAGCAACAAGGTACTCACGAGTCGTCAGCATTAGCACACCCAACCCTTGTCTGACATACTTCGCAGTACACATACCTCACCTTCACACTCCTCTTCGAGCTCGGCTCCCTGATATGCGGTCTCGCAACATCGTCGTCCATGTTCATCGGCGGCCGCGTCATCGCCGGTCTCGGTGCAGCTGGTAACTTCAACGGCGCCTTTAGCATCATCTCAAGCTCTGTGCCGCTCGACAGGAGTCCGCTATACACTGGCATGATGGCCGGCTTCGCGCAGCTAGGTATGGTCGCTGGTCCGCTGATCGGTGGACTGCTGACTGAACATGTCAGCTGGAGGTGGTGTTTCTACATCAACTTGCCAATTGGTGGTGTCGCAACGGTACTGTTCGCCTCTATCGCAATCCCGGAGATCATGAAGAAAGAACCAGTAAGCATTGACCTGGTCAGAAGAGTGATTCCAGACCTCGATCTCTTTGGGTTTGCGCTCTTTGCGCCAACAGCGGCCATGTTTCTGATGGCTCTGCAATTCGGCAGTGGCGATGCGTACGCGTGGAACAGTGCGACTATCATTGGCTTGTTCTGCGGCGCCGGCGTGATTGCATTGATTTTCATCGCCTGGGAGATCAGGATGGGCGAAAGAGCCATGATACCTGGTGGTATGCTTCGAAAGCGCATTATCTGGAGTAGCTGTGTGTTTGGTTCGGCTCTGATAAGCTGCAGCGTCGTGGCGACTAACTGGCTGCCAACCTATTTCCAGGCTGTCAAGGGCGAGGAACCTACGCTGAGTGGTGTGCACCTCGTGCCTACCATCCTCAGTGCTTTGCTGTTCGTCGTTGTGACTGGAGCTATGAGTAGGTACCGAGATCCTGTGAGAGGATGACAAATTTGCTAACTTTTCCAGTCACCAAGCAAGGTTACTATCTCCCTTGGGGCGTATTCAGCGGTGTCTCCACAGCAATCGGCGCTGGACTCATCTCCATGTGGACCCCATCGACAGGTTCTGGCAAGTGGATTGGCTATCAGATCGTTTTCGGCGTTGGTCGCGGAGCTGGCATGCAAGTGGCAAGTACCCGGCGGAAGAAGCGAGTTGACGGCCATACTGACGCTTCGCAGCCCATAGTAGCCATTCAGAACGCTGTGGCACCTGCTCAGATACCAGTCTCAATGGCCGTGTTCATCTTCTTTCAGAATTTCAGCACTTCCGTCGCCGCTGTCATCAGCAACGTGATCTTCGCTCAAGCATTGACGAAGTCAATCTCGCAACACGCGCCTTCCGTGTCGCCGCAAGCGGCACTCAAAGCTGGATCTGGTGCGACTGCTGTTCGAAACATTGTGCCTGCTGGGCACGAAGGAGAGTTACCAGGGGTGTTGAAGGCGTACACCATCAGCTTGCGGAACGTCTTCTATCTCTTAAGTAGCCTCGCTGTTGTGGCGACCGTAGCGAGCTTTGCCTTGGGTTGGAAGGACGTGAGGAAGAAGCAGCCTATCGCTGAGAAGGCACAGGCGAGGGACAAGAGTGGTGATGTGTAGGGGACGCTTGCTCCACGGAAGCCATTGAGTGAGCTTGGGACCGATACTGTATGCAGGATTGGATCAGCCTATAAAATCGGGAGTACATGGCTTGCCAGCCACGCTGATCAATGGAATCATTATGATAGAGTTGCTGAGGATGTCATTGAAGGAACAGAATTTGAAGATCTCTGTAAACAGTGTCGAGAGCCCAGGCGGCCGCGGACCTGATGTCTGAGCTCGGCTACAGTATGAACTAGCGAGCTTGTTGGTGACGATGTGGGCATGCCAAGTTGAGCCGCAGTTGCCCCAGATTCGAGGTTGCGGGTGAATGCGGGGTCGACTAGCGCCCGTCAGTGCAGGAGCAACTGGCGTTCGCAGGGCCTTCTGGAAGGCCCGTAGAAGTTGCAATACGCGTCGATCTTATGGCAGGACGTCTGAATCATTTGAGTCTGTCCATGATGTTGGTGGACTGTGCTACTGGGTTGACACCCAATGTCCAGCTTGCAAAGATTCGTGCCTGCTATGAGAGAGCTTTGTAGGCAGTTCGCGATCTTGCTGGACGATCGGGCCAGCCGTGCTGTGCTGAGAATTGATCGACGATGCTTGGGTACCTGCCTTAAGCCAAGGTGGCTGCAGTTTTCAAGGCGCTGTGTTGTGGGGAAATAATGCACACGGGCGCGTGAATTTACAGATGTCGGAGTAAATCGGGACAGTGACGACAGATCTATCAAATCCAACCAGCCTTAAGCTTCTCGACTGCCTCGCTCTCAGGCACCACATCTGCCATCTTCGCCTGGATATCGAACAAATTTGCATCATGTACGGCTTTCGAACGGTCTCCGCAAGCCTCACCAACAACCTGTGTAATGGTGAGCCCAGTTCACAAATTTGGACGTCGAGGCCTACGATTGGTCGATAACCCAGACACATCGCATCGAGTGTGCTCGCTCGCACACAACCACTTGTGCTGACGCCGCAAATTACCAGTGTGTCAATGCCTTTCAGCTGCAATCGAGTGCTGAGGTCTGTTGCGAAGAACGCACTAGGGTAACGTTTCGCAACGATGAGCTCGCTGTCCTGGGGCTCCACACCCTTCACCCAGCTCTCCAGACCGGTCTCGTTGCCCTTCAAAAACACCTTCAAGAGCGGTGCTTTGCAGTAGAAAATGCCAGCGTCCGACATGTCTGGTTCGGTGTACTCAACTCGCGTCCATATCAAGGGCGTCTTGCCCTGGCGGGCAGCGGCGACCAGTCTCGTAATCGAGGCGAGTGCAGCCGCCGACTCCGGATTCGCGCTGGTATCCAGAGGGCTGTCCTTACTCCAGTATGCATTGCAAACATCGACGAGTAGCAACGCAGGTTTCTTGCCCCAGCCCACCTTCCCAGCGAAGCCCGACTTCACGTAGCTGTCGTGGTCGCTGTGGTCTTTCGGAGTCATGGTTTTGGTGTTACAAGCCAAGTAGTTGATGACAGCGTGGATCCAAGGAGGCCCCTCCAACCAATTTCATAGGACTAATCATGTCGGCGCCATCAACCTCAACATGCTGCAACGCCGAACTTGAGGAGTCCGAGAGCGAGCACGATGATCGGAGCAGCCACTCGGCACGAGCAGCGGCTCTGACGGGTGCTTGTTTCCTGTGACCGTACGTCGGGTGAATACTCCTCCGATGTGTATACCCGAGGTAGCGGCCGCTCATACCGGTGGTACCGTATTCGAAAGAGGCAATTTGGTCGGCGCTGCACCTTTGCGCAAGCCCTGGAGGTAAAGCATAATTCAACGTGCACTGCGGCTTGACGCGCCCGTGTCCTCTTCAACGTGCGCACTTCGTGTCGACTTCTGGCCATCCACCACAGATTCACCGCAGCGGCTGCGTCAGCTCCACACCTGGAGCGTGTCCCGAAATCTTGGCATATGATCGGACGGGCTTCCCCACACATGCAGCAGCCCTTGGGTCCCTCGGCGAAGAGCGATTCCTCGGTGTCTCCCAAACCTCACAGCTCCACCGCCGCCATGGAAGTAAGAGAAGGAAGATCAGGCAACGCGTTTGCGTGCGAGCGCTGTAAGAAATCTGCAGAACTGCATGCGCCTCTTCTAACTCTAACAGGTCGTAAGCACAAAGTTCGGTGTGTTCCCTCAGACACAGCTTCTGTATGCCAAAGGTACGTTTTTCCGGAACTTTTCCGCATCCTCGGCATAACACGTGCACCAGATGCCAGAAGGCACGCGTCGAGTGCGTCGAGCACGTAGCACGCAGGAGGCCAGCAAAACCCAGGATAGATGGGCAGACGCCGAACAAAATGCGCGACTTCGATAAAAAGCTGGACAAGATATCTGCCATTGTTGCCACCATGGCACCAGTGTCAGTCCTGCAACCCGCGTTGCCGTCGGTAACCACCGTGCCTTCACAATTCCCCGAGACAGCCCAGCGACCATCTCCGCCTGCACCCGCACCGGTGAAGGCATCACCTCCTGCTTCAGCGCCGATACTCCCATCTCCCATTTCTAATGGCGAGGATTCGCACTCCTTTTGGGGGTCGATCAACGACTCTTTGTCATGCCTCGGCAGACTTGATCCCGTCATCCGGTCAATTAGTTTCGTCCACATGCAAATGCTGGTGGACATCTATCGGACGATGTCCGATTACTTCCCATTCGTGACTCTGCCGAAGGAGCTCACTTGCCGCGATCTGCTACAACAACGACCAATGTTGATGTTCGCTGTTCTGACAGTAGCGTCGTACGATTCGGTGCTCCTGCAACTGACCTTGAGCCGCGAATTCCGCAAAGTAGTGACAGTCAAGATCATGAATGGGGAAAAGAGCTTAGACCTGCTGCAAGGGCTTCTCGTCTTCATAGCTTGGCACCACCACTATATGGATGCTCAAGCCGTCTCAATACCCATGCTTCTACAGATCTGCGCCGGCATTGCGGGCGATCTGGGTTTGGACAATCTCTCCACTTCGATGAGAAGTCCTCTGCACAGAGAAGACCCCAGAGATAGAGAAGCCAAGAGGGCGTATCTTGGGTGCTCTTATCTGGCGTCGAACATTGGTTTGACTGAGCCTGGTAAAGCTCGAAGCATCGCGTACTCGAGCACACTGCGCAATTATGCATCTGAGCTTGCTTCATCATGGGAGCACAAGTCAGACGCGATACTGCCTATCCTCGTCGATATCTGCCAATTCACAGAAGACGTGCAGGAGACCTTTTCAGGTCAATCCGAACAGGCTCTAATCACTCGCACACAAGTCAAGAGATTGAGTGCGAAGTGGGACAGCATCTGCCTGGCTTCCAAGCTGCAAGCCAGCGACTTCAGTAAGGACTTCACCTTCTGCAAGACGACATTCGCTGACAAACGACAGAGACACTACACTGGATCCAGCTCGCCGCGCACACCTACCTTTACAAGACCGCAGCCTCGATCGAGCTGACCGACCGCGATAGCACACCATGGGCCTCGGGCTTTCAGCTCTCGCTGAGAGTAACATGCCTCAGGTCAATCGAACAGTTCCTGGACAACAGCACGAAGCTTCAGTCTAGCCAGTATGAGTTTCTGGGCTTGGTAGACTGGCTCAATCTGGTGTCGACGATGACCAGTCTGAGCAAATTGGCACTACATTCTACACCAATGCCTGGGTGGGACACAACGGAGCTACAGGTCGCGAAGTCGTTTGAGTATTTCCGCGATCAGCTATCTTCGCAAATGCCTCGCCCGCGCGACCCGCAGGAAACTAACGAGGACATCTTTGAGCGCTTCCGTCGCATCACTGCGGTCATGAAGATGGCTCTGACAAGCTCCTCTGGGAGAACGAGTCCAGGCGGAAGCACTTTCCAGCTTGCAACCGGATCCGGTCGGACTGTCTCGCTCTTGCAGGATCTTCCGTTACCAAAGCTGAATGGCGCCAACGGTGACGACAGATCTCACGCTCCTTGGAAAACCAAGCCATCCTTCGACCTCAACAGCCACCAGTTCCCGTGGCGCTTCCTTTCGGGTACAGTGTGACGGCACAGACAGCGCTAAATGTACTACAAACGATAACCCCCCAACTACGAGACGAGACGAGCCTCACGAGGCGCTGCAGTCGTTCGCACGAACATGCTCTACTGTCTCTCGTCGCCTGAGCTTACAAGACAATGCAGCGAAGCTTGGTATTCCACAACCGATGAATGTAAGCCTTGCCGTCGCTGCAAATGCGTTCATCACTGTCTGTCGACAAAGGGCTCCAAGAGGATGGCAAGCCTGATTGGTGGACAAACGAGGCTTGCCGAGCAACACGAGGCGCTCTCCAAGGCTCACTGGAAATGACAGATCACCGGTGACCACTTATGGCTCTCTGCGACACCAGCTTCATGTCCCTCACGATACAGCCCGCGGCGCAGTGAGGTATATATTGCTCGCGCACCTTCCCCTTTGTCATAGATTCGCTGTCTTTGCTTGAAACTCATTCCCACCATTCAAAGATCTGATACCCCGCACAAATCATGTTGTGCTGAACGATGAGACCGTCCCTATACCTCTACTCATAATGCTACATTCTTCTGATCGAACACTGTGACTTCATCCGTGCGGTGCATACTCTTGCCGTCTGGTGATGTCAGGCTTAATTATGGGCGCACAAGGCTTTGATGCAGGCAGACCGACTCTTGGATCGTACATGCTCCTCACAACAGACCAGCACAGCCTCCACCAGGCATGATCACAAGTAATATGCCGTGCTTGGTAAAGCAGGTGTCCACCAAGTCTCGTATAGGATACAGCATGATCACTGCGAGTACTTAACTCTCCCGGAACGCTGAAGATACCTGCGAAGCTCTCGCTGACAGTACCACATACTCATCCTCTCCGAAACAAATCGATCCCTTCACCTACAATCCAACCCCACCCTCATCTTCAACTCAAACACCGCAAAAAGCCCCCCTCACATCCTCCCGCCACCCGTTCTCAACAAGCGTACTGTACGCCCCTACACAATACAATGGGCTGCATGCACAGCACTCCAACGACCGGTCTCGGCGAAAACGAACCCGCCAGGTTCAGTGGCCAGCCTGCGACCGGACATACCAGCCACCACGGAGGCGCGTACGCTATGGGCGGACCTGGTGCAGCTGGTGGCACAACTTATGGCGGCTATGGAGGGGACTATGGGGGTGGGTATGGTGGAGGGGGAGGAGGTGATGGTGGTGGTGGCGGGGGAGGGTGCTGAATCAAGGAGGCAGAGAAGGTAGTGCTGCGAGACTTGTTTCTTGGGGTGTTGCGGGTTTGGGGGCTGGTTGTAATGCTGCTCACTCGATACGATGGTCAATCTACGACTACTGTAAACACATTGATTTCACGTGCTCGTAGATACTCACTTCCAGGTTGTTGCATGTCTAGATCGACGGCCCGCATCTTGGCGGTCAGCACACAGACTGCTGAACTGCCTTGAAGTGACGACTCTGTCCTACGTGCTTGCTGCATATATCTGAAACCAGTCGTTGTGTACACCGAGTGTCAATTCAGCACAGCATTCACAACTACGGCTGGAAAGACCATCAGTAAACCCTCGTTGAGAACCAATGGGACAGGTAGACTAATTGTTTCTGCCAGAAGCATCCCACCGGATTCCACAACGTCTGTTCAAAATGGGCAACAGTGGAAGCAAAGCCAGTCGAGGCGGCGGATCTGACGGAGGTGGAGGTGGTGACGGTGGATGCGGCCAGAGTGCACTGCAATTGCTTGATTTAGAGGATGCTATCATCTATCTCGTCATAACCGGACGCGAGTATGGTAGTCCGAGTATGCAATTCTGTTCCAATACATGTCTGCTTCAGCCCTCAACATGCTCCCCACGAGAAGCTACACTATGGTGTGGTCAGTTAAAGAAACATAGCGGATGCAGGGGTTTCAATACCCATGCATGGTGCAGACGCAGTGGGTCGCATTAAAAATCAGATCCTGACACGGACTACTATCCACTTTCACAACATTTCTCACGCCCCAATAGCCAGCCCAGGACACTCAATCGGCAAAAAAGACGACGTTGGCAGGATTCGAACCTACGCTCCCGAAGGAACAAGATTTCTAGTCTTGCGCGATAACCACTCCGCCACAACGCCGGTAATCACTTGCTGGTTAGTGCTCGTGACGATGGAAAAAGACCAAATTGGTTGTTATATAACCTAAATACAATCAAACATACAATCGTGTCAATTTCATCACGCTTCTCCTTACGGTTACCTCCACCATTGCACAATCATTCGATTCTCATTGGGGAGAAGTGGCCGGGCGCATGTACAAAGTGCGGCTCCATCTCAACGAATCTGGTATGGCTTTAGCTGCATCGTGCCAAAATTAGCCCAGCCGAATCGCGGACTTCTCGGCTCGACACTCAATGATGCAGCCTCGTGCATCCACACTTCCCCCTACTCTGGAATCGATAGTCCCATCTGGAGTTCTGTTCTATACTTGTCGCTAACAATGCGGCTGCTTCGATCCGCCTCGTCCTTGGTCGTAAAGGCAGGACGGGACTATCGCGACCCGCGAGCGTCTGACTGACTGCAAGGCGACAACCTTGACCTTCGGAGTCGACCACATCGCAGTTCCTCGACCTCGGTACTGTTAGAACCCGTTCTCAGCCTCTGCAGAGAACCAGATGCTACTTTCCGGAGTTCGAGTTGGTGTGCTACCTTTGATCCCCGGCCCCAAACCAGTTCGATCCGCTAAGCCTCACATTTCACGCCGTGATTGGCCCATCGACCTTCCACCTCTCCCTCGAACTGCTGACTCCACAAGCACAAGTCCCTTTGGGAGACACACATGCCTAGAAGGGCAGGCATGGTCAGCAACAAAGAAGCAAAGCTCCACTACGGGAATCTTGCATCACAGGGGCCCCTGCAGGACTCGTTGCTTGTGAGACGCGGAAGTCCAGGCAGGGCCTCTGAGGCCCGAGGCTGCGGTTCGTAGCCCACGAGCGCGCACTTCGGTCTTCGAAGTGTGCAGCATATAGTCGCGATGGCGTCCGGCATGTGCGAGGAGAGATGTTCTTTGTCAGTATCACTATCGTCAAGGACTTATGCCGCGCTGTTTTTCAACAGACCACCCAGCTTCCCGTCTGAGTGCTGCGGCTGCTTTTCTCTTCGACAGGATGTCGACAATCCATTCGCCCCGCATACCCGGTGTGACAATCCTTCAAGCCCATGCTACAGGGGCAGAGTACTCGAGATGGCGTCGAGGGATCAGGTTCGCTTGCGAGATCAAGGGGACGTGGGGCTTCTGCGATGGCTCACGTCCAATGCCTATGCCCAAATCTGGATCAAGATCGTCTTCTCCAAGGGCGCCCAACACCTCGCAACCATGCTTGCTTGATGAGCGTAAAGCGTGGGTTCGACAGGATCGCGAAGTCAAGTTGGACATTTTCCTCTCGGTTTCTGAAGAAGTCATGGGCGAAGTCCTCCATGCTGGCCCCCCGCTTCCTCCATCGAACATGAACGCTCAGCAGATGCTCGCAGCCCTGGACCGGCGTTTCGAGGCCTTCAGATTCGAAGATTATCATCATGCATTTTGTCACTTCCTCAATCTGCACATGGACGCTTTTACTAGCCTTGAGGAGTTCAATGCCGAGTTTAAAACAACACTGGAAGATCTACGCGATTGTGGCCAGCCACTGTCCAATACTCAAGCTTGCAGCGCATACTTCTCAAAGCTTCGCTGCACCCAAAATCCATGGGTAGCGAAAAAGCTTGAAGAGTGGGGTACGCAAGCCTCGATACCCAGACTCGAGGATCTCATGAAAGAGTCCATCCCCTGGACGTTCAAGCCTTCCAGCTCAAACGCCTCGCCAAAGCTACAGACAGAGTCCATCCCAGAGGAACTCATCGAAGACACATCGTCCCAGTCCGACACCGACTCAAACCTCTCCACCGCCTCCTCGCCGTCAACGCTACACTCTCGACAGATATCCAACACCACCGCCATCACAACGCACTCCCTTGAGATCACAGTCCACGCTTCATCTTCCGACATTGCGCATTTAACCTCTCTCCCGCGTCTCCCAGCAACCCGGTACAACCCCGCTGCAGCATGTCACCACTCTACAAAAGCCAGCATGCCATTGATCGGCCCACTGCCACCAATGACCCGGCCGCTACCTCCACTACCAAAACAAGTCCTCGCCTCGCCGCGCGCGCGCTCAGCGTCACCACGCATCATGGTCCCGAGTCCGAAGGCAACCATCAAAAGCCCCAAAACCTCCGCAAAGTCCATCACGCCCAAGACGCCAGAGCTGCGCCTCGAAACCACGCATCCCACGCTCCGACCGAAGAGCCCCACGCTGCTCGATCAGAAGGAATACGGTCCCAAACCGGCACCTTCGCCTGTCACGCCGCTAGAAACGCAAGTCCATCCTGCGCTGCGACAGAACGCTTCCGGCCTGGCTCTGAAGACGGAGGGATCAGCACCGAATATTGGTCAGATGGCACTGCGTGTCACGCCCCCTCTCGCACCCGCACCTTTTGAAGAGAACACACCTGTGCCCTGGCCCAGCACGCCCGACGCCCCGCCGCGCTCGCAAACGCACACCGATCTCGACGCCCTGACGCGGCTACGCGCCATGTCTGGCGCAAGCCATAGCACAACCTCGCTCCCCATGGCCGGACGCTCGATATCGCCGCCGCGGCTACAGGACCGACCTTTGCTCGCCACAAAAACCACCACCATAGCACCCACTTCCTTGTCGAGCCTGCGAGGCCCACCACTCCCCTACTCCCCACCAAAATCCCTATCCAACTGCACAGCCACAAACGATAGTCTCGTCACCCTGGCACGCAGTCGGACGCCGACATTCGAGTCGCTGGGCGTGCCGCGGTGCACGAGCCCAGACAAAGCCTCTGGCGGCGGGATCGAGCGGAGTCGTAGTCCAGTGCGAGACTTGGTTGCTCGGTTGAGCGGGGATAGTTTGGAGTTGAAGAACGAGGGGAAGAGAGAGAGGAAGAAGAGCTGGAGTCTTGGGGTGGGGTTAGGACGCTTTGGGCCGGGGAAGGGGGTCAGGGAGATTATGTAGGAATGATGGGCTGAAGTAGATTTTGAGAATGGTGAATGGGAATTGAGAAGCGTTGGTTTTGCGTGATATTATCTTGATGTGTACCTGTGGTATCTGCTGTGATTGTTGTGACCATCCCTTGCGGTTCTACACCCAGCTCCTAAGAGAGGCGCTGTATGAGCTTCCTTGGTCAGCGAGGGTCACATGTATTGGAAGCAGAGCGAAGCGCAGTATGGGATATCATCGTGATTCGTGAGACCTTCAGTGAGGTCGGTATTGGTCTACAGGTTCATAGGGAGATATTTCCTGCTCCTCTTATGGCTTCGGGTCCGCGATACGTCAATGGGACACGCCAAAGACTCATGCATACGTCGAGCTGACTTCTCTTGAAGTCACCGAACCAACCCTACTGCGTTGCCCTGACAGCCTGGTCGACAGCCTTTGCAAAGTACTCGACGTTGTTGGTGTTGAGACCCGCCATCGATATACGGCCGTTCTTGGTCATGTAAACGTGCGAGTCCTCACGCAGCTTCATGACCTGCTCCTCGGTCAAGCCGGTGAAGCTAAACATGCCAATCTGATCTGTGATATGGCTCCATGTGCCGGGTGTACCGAGCTCCTCGAGTTTGTTGCGAAGGGCGCTGCGCATCTCCTTGATGCGGCCGGACATCTCGCGAAGATTAGCTTCCCACTCGGAGAACAGCTGCGGGTCGTTCAGGACGGTCGAGGCAATGCGGGCGCCGTATGCGGGAGGGTTGGAGATCTCGGATCGCTGGAGGATGGCGAGTTGCGAGGCAACACGGGTGACTGTTGACTGCGCATCAGATGAGGGTGATGTGACGAAGTGGAAGCAACCAGCGCGCTCTCCGTAGAGACCGAAGTTCTTTGCGTACGACTGAGCAATGCACAGCTCGAAGCCCTGCTCGACAAAGTAGCGAATGGCCCAGCCATCCTTGGCAAGGTCACCGGAGGCAAAGCCCTGGTACGCTGTGTCGAAGAAGGGGAAGTGCTTCTTTGCGCGGATGACTTCTGCGATCTTCTTCCACTGATCTTGTGTAGCATCGACACCGGTAGGGTTGTGAGCGCAGGCGTGCAGGACCACGATGCTGCCCTCGGGCGCGCTCTCTAGCGCACCGTGCATGCCATCGAAGTCAAGGCCCTTGGTCTTCTTGGAGAAATAGGGGTATGTCTTGTGCTGCAGACCAACATTGGAGAAGATTTGGAAGTGGTTCGGCCATGTCGGGTCGGAGAAGTATGCGGTGCGCTCGGTGCTCGGCTTGTAGAACTTCTGCAGGAAAAGGGCGCCCAGGTGTACAGCGCCGGTGCCGGAGATTGTCTGCAGACTGGTGACCTGCGCACCGTCAGCTATGTGTCACGTCATGGTGGGGAGAGCTACGCACTCGCTTTTCCTTGATAGCGGGGCTGTCACCACCGAGGACGAGCTTCTGGGACGCTGTTGTGAAATCTGGCAGACCGGCAATGGGCAGGTACTCGTGGTTGAGGTCGGGATCCTTACGCAGGATCTCGTCGGCCTGTCATAGATAATCAGCAGACAGCTATCGGTAGCTATAGCAAGAGCTCCCACCTTCTTCACCACAGGCAGGACCCACGGCTTGGCGTTGTTATCACGGTAGGCTCCAATGCCCAAGTCGACCTTGTTGCTGTCGGTGTCGCGGCGATACGCGGCCATCAGCCCGAAGAGCGCGTCTTCGGGCGCCTGGGGGACGACACTCGCGTCGAAAGCTGTGGCAGCCATTGGGGCGATTTGTGTGGAAATTTGAGAGAGGCGGAGGTTGGAGGAAGAGGAAGAAGAAGAGGCCGCAGGTGAAGGAGAGGTAAGGGATTGCTTAGGTGAGTCTGGCATGACTGCACCACTATACACTTTGCTTTGCTTGCTTTACGTTTCACGGGCCTAACTGGGAAGCCGCGACCGCCCCGCGCATGCACTAACCCCCGCAAATGTTTCTAGACGGGATGCCGGTCAAGGGGAGACGGAGCTGAGGAGCCGCTCGAGACGAGAAAGTGAGATTATTGAATCCTGCATCTCAGCGCGCGCTCCGGCTGCTTCCTTTAAGAGCTGTGGTTGACAGCCGCAGGGACTGGAGCTTGTCGAGGAGCCGAGGCACGAGGCACACCACCAAAGTGATGGTCCGTGGTGATGTCAACACCCCTCGTGCCTGTTGACCTCTCACATGCGGCGGGATTGGAAGACAGATTTAGCTGAGCCCTACGAGGTCCGCCCGAGCATCTGGCGGCTTGTGGGTCTTACAACGGCCAAAACGCCGAGAAAGCAGAAGCAGAGGACACACTTGCTATTTCTGGCGAAGCAGTCCTTAGATTGCGCGATAAAATGGGACGAGGCTGCGCTCGCGATACCTTCACATGTTTGGGATTTGTACGAGCAGCTGATCGCGTAATTTTGAGTCTGTCATATGAACAGGTCCCACAACACGAGCAACGTGCAGAAGGCAGAGGTGCCGTAGAAAACCATCTGCGCTGTGCTCCTTCTCTCCGTCGCCCGCTTGAGCTCCTTGTTCCCGCTCCCGACATTCTCCGTTGTATTGAACGAGTCCTCCACCAGCTGCTCGATATGCGCAGACTGTATCTCGAGATTGCCAGCCAGCGTCGATTGCAGCTCTGAGACTTCCAAGAGCGACTTTTCCGCAGCGCTGACACACTGTTAGCAGCAGCTACGTAAGAGGGTGGGGCCATTGCATACCGAACCTTGTCAAGCTGGTCCTCGTACTGCTTGAGCATGTCTTGGTTCTCTTGGGCGAACAGTTGCAGCTGCTCAGGGTCGAGTTGCTGTTCGATTGCCGCACTCGACTCGTCTTGAACGTGCGACGACTGCCCACGGTAGTCCTTCGAAGCCCCAGATGCACTGCTTCCATCATTCATGCCGCTGTAGTCGTTCGACGGCATGGTGGCTCTTGTCTTGTAGAGCACGCTCTTGCTCTTCTCCACCTCCCTCATGAGCCGTATTTCCATCATCGAGCTCTGAAACTGTCCGCACTGCTCTAGCGCATTCTGCAGTGTCCAGATAATGCTCTCTCTGTGTGCCTTGACTGTGTTCGCCTTGGCCTCTTCGAGCTCCTCCTCTGGGCTCTTTGCCGTTATTGCCCCTCCTGCTGCCCATCTTCCTAACGCGCCCAAGCCTTGCTTTGCGCGCTTTCGCAAGGCAAGTTGCGACACCGTGCTCTGCCGTAACCCTTCAGCTTCTCGCAGGTTATTGATCGCATGGTTCAGCTCTCGCAGCGATTGCTTTGCCTGTGCGTCGATCTCGTTGCGTTGCGCATCGGTGAGGTACTTCGAGTCTTTATCTGTGGCTACGGAGGCATTGTTTGCGCGCGTGAACTGCTTCCTTCGAGGCGGTGGTGCAGCGGAAAGGTAGCTTTGCCGTATCGACTTGAGATCCGTGTGGAGCTTTGTGATATGTGTTCGCTGTGATAAATGTTAGCATCACCCCTCAAGCTTGCGACACAAACGTGGCCTACAATCCGGTATGCCTCCTTCAGGAACTCGTCCAGATTCTCCACCCGAAACACGTATGGCTCGACAAGCTGCGCATTGTGGCTTGCCAGCACCTGGTTGAAGACCGGCGTGATGTTCATGGTGCTGTCCTGCGTTTACGTCGTTGCTGGCATCTGGGCAGGATGACGATGCTCCCGCAGCTTCTCGCTTAAACCATGTCGATACAGCCTCATCCCTGCTTACCTTCACCAACACGCTTACATCGAATTTGAACCTACTTCCATATCAGATGCGAGCTCCGAAACAAGGCTTGTCTCTGCACACAATAGCCCATTGTAATGGTGCGATGGTCTCGACTGAATATCATCATTCGTGGATGCGTCACCGCCTATACACATTCTCCAAAGCAGGATGTAGGACGGCTTCACTACCGCCTGGCCTGCGCAGCTCTCACGTGTTCAAGCTGTGAACTATGTTCGTACTTCTCTAAAGAATATGCAACCTAAATACTTGCCACAATACAGACAAAGACAATACATCCATCCCAATCACGACCACAGATCTTGCGGTTTGCTAATGCTACAGTTCGTGGACCTCGATATGCGGTAGCCATGTACGTACCCAGCCGTTTGCTTAGGCTCTTCGGTATGAATGTCGCCGCTTATGAACACCAGTCACTGGCATCGAAAGACATGCGTGCTGTCTTGTCTTCTGGAGCACAATTCTGGTTCAGCGAATACGTAAACGCATGAATGCTTGATAGCACTTCGGTAACCCGTTGCAACATGACAGCGGGATAATACTACGCGCCTGACTGCACCGAACGAGGACCTCGCAGGTGTTCGAGCGTGCTGCTTCTTCTCACAGATGAGGTGACAGGTATGCTTGGAATTATCGCATCACAACGTACTCGATGTCAGGAATTCTCTCAAAGCCGCAGAGATGCGGTATAGAAGGCTCGGTTGAGTGTAGCTTCCTCATCTGTGCACGCTTCGAGCTTGTAACAATGCCCAGCAGCATCTCTGCCGCTATTTGGCTCACGTTTTCCCGACATCTGAGTTCTCTGATCTCCGACTCTGCCTGTAAACTCGGGTACCTCCAAGTGCTATCAACTTGGATTCTCATGGCTGCTTAGTGCTGTGGTTACTGAGTCGAAGCCAGTCATAGTCACTGCCGCCCTCACACGTGGCACTGCCTTCCTCCCCAAGAGCTCCTACCTTGAACACTTGTTTGCTTGCAGCTTGGCAGCCTACAACGCCTTCCATCGCGAAGGCACCTCGTCGGTCAAGCTAGTCAAGCTCAGGCCCCAGAAAATGCATATATAACACTGTCTGACCTCTGCTTCAGACTCTCTCATCATCATTCCACTTTTTGGCGTCGACGACAACAACTCCCAACCCATTCTTCGGTATCCATAATTACCCAACACTTCTCTTCTACCTTCCCAACAACTCGTCTACTCTACCGCACATACCCGACTACCGCCCACGCCATCCACCATGCTCTTCACCTTAGTTGCAGCTCTCCTCTTCCCCGTCGCCATTGTGGCCGCTCCCACCAACAACACCGTCGTTGACGCCCAGTGTGCGCCCATTGCATACACTGTAACGGAGTATAGCCGCTCGATCAGCCCAAACAATGCTACCATCAGCTTCAACGTCCAGGCCGATTACACCGTCGACAACCGTGTCCGCGACAAAGTCAAGGACAGTGTCAACTGTGAGGCTGACGGCGCCATCATCACACCCCGCCCAAACCAGTGCAACGCCAAGGGCAAGAAGCTCAAAGAGCTGATCTTCATGCTGACTGGCAAGCAAGAGGAGGGCAATTACCGCATCGACCACAAGTGGGCGTGCAAGGGGTAAGGCACTCCACTATCGCGACATCCTCCGCTGTCAGCTGACCGACTTCACAGCGCTACCTGGCAGTCCGTCAACAAGCTAATCTTTCCTCCTTGCGAGCCTGTCCAAGACGGCACGAGCGGCGATACCGTCAGGTGCACCATCGATCCCTTCATCTTCACGCCCCAGAATGTCAGCAAGGTGGTGGATGACGACTTCAGCTCCTCCAGCTCGGACAGTGACACCGATGACGACAAGAAGGTGGTCAAGGCTGCGAAACCCACAGCAGTCAAGCCTCCTACTTGCACCAAGTGCGCCGCTTGAGCACTGCACTGCTGCCTTGACTGCGCTCAGGGTAGAGTGATGTGACCATCGGTTTTGCATGGCGTTCAGCGGAGGAGTTGTTGGCAGTTGTTCTCCATTCGTTTTCTGTTTGTTTCGTTTGTTTCTTGTTGATTTTGGCATCGCTCTTCCCTTTTGTAGATCAATTCACTCTTGCCTTCCACTACTCTGCTCTTGCTCACTTGTGTGGTTGCCTCACTTGCCGCCAAGTCTTGCGTGACGATGGTAGCAGTTTTGTGCTTTGTTCTTGGCTGGGCGTCGACATTCGTCGACAGATGACTTGTTGATGGAGTAGAGTCGGTAGGCAGCTCCTGCTGTGTCTCGCTGAGCTTTGACAAGCTCTCGTGTTGCATACATAAGTGACCACAACACCATACTTATTGCAGCTATCGGAGGGGCATTTGACTATTTGGAGATAATGCACGCTATGTTCCTGACTTTCTCCCATTCCTTTCAGATACTACTCTTACGTGCGGCTTTACAGCTGCGTACATCGTTTGTAAGACCACAAGTTTGGGTGAGAAACTTACGGTGTTGTAGAAGGTCTGCAGTCGACCAATCGAAAACGGACAGTAACACTGGGTGGCTGCCCAGGTGGTGAATCATGAGGGTTTGTCTGAATGGCGGGGGAAACTATCTCAACTCCTTGACATGTACAGTGAATTCTGAAAGGTGTTGTCTTGCGAGACCCAGCCGGCACCGCTGTTGTGTCTCCTCGCATTAACGTTCGGGAAAGAGTGGCTGGGGAAGTTCGAAGACGATGTGGTATCGTCTCGATGGCTGGGAAGACCTCCTCCACAGGCGCAGTGATTCCTTACAGCATAATGCCGCAAGGCATTATCAACCAGCTGCTGTATTGTCTCGCATTCGTGTATTTCAGAAGGGCGGCTATGTTGGACGTTTATTTGACGGGTGACCGATTCAACAAGACTGCTTTTCGTCCGCAAGATCTCATGCGAAAGAAACTTGATGAGGCCGCTCAGGCCCGATGTCCAGCCGCTGAGTTGCTTGGGGTTGCAGATGGATGCACGGAACTCGTTCCCCAGAAACCTAGTCTAGTGTGTAGACAGTTCTTGTTTTTCCTTACAGCTACAGGCTGAACGTAGGCCATGTGCAAGCCAGGTCTAGCATCGACAGGGTTGCAGACGGCGCTGCTCTCCCTCGACCAAGCCTTTGACATCATCCCCTGTCGTTGACGGCGGTCGACGGAGTCGCGCGCACTCTGTCTGTGCCGTGGTGGACGTATGGGATCGGCAGCGACGTTCGAACCACTTGGGTGTCGAAGTTCTAGAATCACAGACTTCCCCCCACCTACATCGCCTTGAACAACCAACGACACCCGACTTCCTAGAGCACGATGGTTCTTATTCGCTGCCGAGCCTAAAGCGCCCCGCGACAGACTCAACGATCAGGAACGGTGCATAAACCAGTGACGTGAGGCTTGCGCAAGTGCGTGGGCAGCTTATCGATACCCGGTCGTTCTATCGATATCGGCTCGCCGCCGACAGCACCATCAAGGCTGATGTGGTGCAATTGTGGGCTTCTTGACGTCTTTGTGGGCGGAATACTGGAGAAGGCGTTGAACTGTTCATGCAAGAACGGCGCTTGGCGCATAGAAGCGCGACAACAGGCAAGAAGTGGAGAATCTAGAACGCAAGGCTACTGCAGCAAGGTGAAAAGTCTGTCGCAAGGGCATGTGGGCATATGTTGGAGCGGCGCGTGGCTGCCAACGGGCTGCGAGGCATCGGCACTTTTGTGAGATCAGGATCATTGCCGCTGTGCGATTCCAGGCTGCGAATTTGATGCGCTTTGGGTGCGCTTGGCTTCCAGAGTTCGATGGGAAGCCACGTGCGATTTCGGATGTGCGGACCATGGGACGCATGGCTCTGGACATGTTGACAGCAGTGTGCGGAACTCAATCAAGAACGCGGAATCTGTGGCCTAGATACTATCTGTGAAATCGGAATAGAGTCGAACGTTGAGTGTGACATTGGTCAAAATTTACGATCACTTGCGGCTTTGTGGAGAGTGCAATAGATCAGTGCAGGTTGAAACGAACCCGATCGACGAAGCATGCAGAAATAGCTGCCGGGATGCTTCATGCAAATGCAAACAACTGTCTTTCGATGGGCACGTCGATCACAAAGCTTGTTCATCCCTCCATCTCAACGGTTTATGCAAGCAGCGAGATGCAGGCATACTGGAGATCATCAAATATTGAAACGCTTGAAAACATTGATTGCTATCTTGAGCGGGTCTGAGGGTGTGGCGCTGTTGACAGGAGGCCCGGGGCGGCGCAGGTCAGCCTGCAGCCACTGTGGATGTCTCGAACCTTATCCCAGATCGCGAAACAGAACATGGAGAACAGGGTCCTCGTAATACACCGAGCCGTTCGCACGGGGTAACGAACGGGCCTTTAACCACCTGAGATGGCGAGAGCCGCAAGACGCGTCGTGCGACGCGAATGAACTCACGCAAGCCAATAAGCGAGATTGCAAAGGCTCACATCACACGACGAATCGAGTCAGGATGGCACGGCAAGGCGAGCAATTTGAGGAAGTAATTTGATTGATAGCGACAGTCTATATTGTTTCCGACTACAGGGCCACGCACCAAGCCTGGGACATCTGCTTGCCCGTCTGGAAGAGGAAGGAGGTGGACTCCTGAAGAATCGAAGAAAGGAGAAACGAATCCCGCTAGCCCCAGTGAGGAGGGCCAGAACCCCAAGATGGTATATGTCATGACATCGTGAGATAAGAATAAGACCAAGAAAAGAAGTGCCAAAATCCACGTCTAGGTCGCGATGCGGCTGTCGAGCAAAGGAGCCGTAGGGCGGAGGTGGGAAGCAAACACAAGCAATGGCGGGGTGCGCGTCGATATGTGGATATGAAAGAATATATTGCCTGCGACGCTGTCTGCCTCGTCATTACCTGGAATGATATTGATTCCATCCCTCTCCTCTCTCCCTGGGTATATCGCGAATAGGTTTTGGATTATGGCGTAGAATATGCGACAAGACGCTCTCCCCGACACCTGACATGCCAATCATGTACAAATTGATAAAATGGCAAGATTTATGCGTGGAAGGGCTGGTGACGGCGAGCGTGGCCGTGAGCATGCCTCTTAGCGTTGATGGTCTCGTAGGCGGTAACGTAGACGACCTCGGTCTTGGTCTTCTGGGCGTTGTTGACCTGCTCAGCCTGGGGAGCAGGAGTGACAGCAGCAGCCTCGACCTTGAATTCATCGTAGCTGTCGGCGCTGGAGGAAGCAGCAGCGCTACTGGTAGCCGCGGCCTTGGTGGAGGTAGCCTTAGTAGAAGGAGCGGCAGAGGAGCTGGGGGCAGCGCTGCTGGAGCTCTCGTCTCCAGGAGCCTCACCACCGCACATGTAGAAGTCCATGTTCTGGTCGGGCTCGCAGGTCTTGGTCTGGACGTCATCGGGAAGGACGTAAGAGATTTTGTTGCAGGAGGTAGGGTCGTCGCAAGACATGACCGGGCACCAGGTGTTGGCGGCGGAAGCCTTGACGGCACCGGTCTGAGCACCAGCGACCAGGTAGTAACCCTCCTGCCTGGTGGGGCAATCGCCGCTGTTGGAAGGGCAGTCTACGTAGGAGACATCGAGGTAGTTGTAGTTGAAGCCGGGGGAGTTCTTCTGGATGAAGTACTCGAGCTGGGTGATGTCGTTGCCCTTGCATTGCTGAGTCTTGGAAATTTTGATGGAAACACCGACGTCTCCGCCCTTGGGGTCGGCGTAGTTCTCCTGGTAAGTCTCGCCAGACTTCAGCTTGACCATCTCATCGGTAGGGCAGCCATCGCCCTTGTAGACAGACCAGAGGTAGACGTCGTAGTTACAGCGGTTGTGAATACGGGCCAGGGGCTTGCTGGTATCGCACTCGGCATTCAGGGTGACTGCGCTCCTGGCGGAGGCAGTGGCAGCCATCGAGGCCGCGACAGAAAGGACAGTAATGAGCTGCATTTTGGCTGACTTTGACCGGATTCTTCGTAAAGATAGTAGACGACTCGTGAGATGTCGAATGAGAGAGTGACTGCTGAACACCTGAAAGAGTGAAGTTATTCAGCAAAAAGAATGCGGGTTGACAAAGTCCTGTTGCGGTAGGGGAGACACTCGGGACGCCTGGGGGATGCGAAGTAAATAAGATGGCTGAATCCAGCACCCACAGCCGGGGGCCATTCGCGAACCCACCCGCCATGGAACGAGTCGTCGCCCATAGCGTGGGCTTGTTCAAGACGGTGCCAAACGTCGTGGCTTGTCCGGAGAACAGGCGCGGAAAGCAGGCATGGCCCCGAACGGCAAGCACTTAGCCAGACTCAGCAAGGGGTACACCAATCGGACACGAGCTGTGCCTGATCGGCAGGCGCTTACCATGCACACATTGTAATTTAGCCCAGAGCCTGTCGGGGCACCGCCAAAAACAGAGTAAATTACGGCCAGGATGTTGCCGATCCAGAGTCGACTTGTTTTTGTGGTCCCCAGAGTCGCAGAGATTTCTGCTGAAACGAGGCAACACCTCGGGCGCATTCGTCCAAGCCTTTGTGTTGTTTGGTTGAAAGATGTTGGAACCAGGATCAGATTCTGCGATTCTAGAATCCAACGTCAAAACACCTTTGAGTGCCTCATGTCGTTTCGTGAGCGCATTCACCAATGAAGCGTTCGGCGAGCCTGATAATATTGGCCTTAAACCGTCTGCAATTCCGCGTGTCAAGCCTCCAGGCCTTGGAAAGGGGCTTTGTCTCGTGACTTGGCCAAATCCCGCCTCGGCTGGCGGCACGCATGCTGTGCAAGTCGCGCTGCGATGCGCTGTTCGAGGCGGTCAGCTTATGCAAGACAATGAGAAAGGCCTTGTCTTCTTGACATCCAGCGTCATCTTGCAGTCGCATCGCGATGGACCTGATGAGAATGCCAACCGCGCGAAGCCCGTATCGATAAGCGCCATGCTGGCGCAGTGCTGTCGAATTGTCTTTGACCAGTGAGGGCCTGCGCAATCCACATTTCATTTCCTCTGCCTGCCAACCAAAAGCATGGCATCCCAAGATGAAGTCGAGATGAGCTCAATAATTGCTGCGCGCAAGCGTCACTTCCTTCGTCGACTGTTCTGCTTCCCCGCCAACCGGTTCGATTGCCATGGCAGGCTTGGACTGTGGAGCTGAGCGCTGCGACAAGAGGCGATGTTGCTGTCGTGGTACGTCAAACCTCTGGCGCCGCGCATGTGACAAGAACTTGCGACTCGTCGAATGTTGTGGCCCTGCGTCTCGCCCGCAGGTGCAATTTGGGTGCCGCCTTGTTGGGCGCCGAGTTGCTTGTGTTGAGAAGACAAAGGGAAGGGTCCAGCATGGCGTCTACTCATCACGTGCGCTGCGCTTGTTTGCTGTTTGCTGGCGTCGCCATACCACTATTTCGCTATACCAGCACTGCCCTCGAACATTATGCCGTCGAGGTGTAGGCATTGACCGGCACGGGTCCCTCAGCACGACGCACATGTCTCCTCGTTCAGCGGTCCGATAGCTGTCGTGCCACGCGTACTGAGGGCGGCGTCGTCACCACGTGAAGGCGAAGCAGACGTTGTCCTTCCCCACGCGCATACAAAGGGTTTCCAACTGACCGCAGTGGGAGCCACGATCGGTCGCGAAACTAGCCGCCACGACTCGCGAGCCATGTCATCGATGTGAGCGACTCCCAACTTGTCATCCTCGGAACCACTGGTTCACCGTGGATCGAACAGGACATTAGAAGGCATACCGGCTTCGTGCTTCAAAGGGATGGCGATGTCAAAGCAAGCGTTGAATCGGTGTAATGTCAACTGGACCAGTCAACTAAACATGTGTAACAACCAGCCCTTACGTCCCAGCCTTGTGGCTCGTCTAGTCAGTACTTCCAACCTCGTGTACGACTGAACAGCCTCGTCTCACGAGATGCCCCGTCACCAATGGCTATCAGCGCTGCGGCTCGAAGACAACCGACCTCAACTAGACCTAAGACCAGCCTCAGTCGCAGGCCTAGTAGGCCATAGTGGTTATTATCCCTCGGATTTGGAGTTGGCAAGGTACATGTTCAGCCTGGCTAGGATGAGGGAAACTCAACGACATACCCCGTAGAACTCTGGTTGTGCCAGCCTGCTTGTTGAGACATCGAAGCAAAGATTTTGAGGACACTAAAAGTCTAGCAGACTGACCAACAGAAGAATCACACCAAGAACGCGAGAGGCCGAGCACACGGCGTAGTAACATACTATAGTCTACAATAACAACACTTCGTATGATGGCATCAAATTAGTCAAGTACACTGCAACGTTTTCGAGCTGCAACGGCGGACGGGGCTGACCATGGCTTTGGAGGGTCATGCTAATATCTCAGCACATGTCCTGGCTGCATGAGCGTACTCCGCGGTTGGATCAGATTCGCCCTGAACCGGTGATACCCGCCTATCCCTTCTCTCAATCATTGGAGCTTTCTTTGTCCACTTTCAAGAGCAATGCAATCGTCATGGACACTCATATAGTCTCCATTATGGACAGCTATTGCAGGTGAGAGCTTAGATGGCGCAGATGGGCTCTGTGGATCGTACTAATCTGATACGCGGCCATCACCAACCTCACCGATCAAATACAATCACACTCTTGACGCCGGTATCGAGTCCTTCGATATCTTCCGAGTTCTTCCACCCATACACGTGATGCGCCCGTCAGCGCACACGCCTCAACCCCACGGAATGGCTCGAATGAGATCTTGGCACCGTAAGCAGAGCAGGAAACACATTTTGTTTCCTTGGAGCATTCTCTATTGGCTAGCCTGCTGAGCATTATCGACATTGGGCAGCGTTGCTACATATCCCTCGATCTATCCGCTGCAAACACGTCTTTGAAGCACACGCGCTATTCTCCGTCTTACAGAGGCCTCGGGCCTAATCAGATCTCGACGTCTATCGCGGCTGATGCGAGAAGTACAGATCTTATGCAGGCAAGCATCAGCTCGCTCGAGAACGACCACTTGAAGCGTACTTCTACATGCATATGCGCGAAGGCAGCTACAGGAGTACATTGATTTTCTCTGCATGAGTGTGTGACGGGTTCGCAGTACACGTGTATGTAGCACTGATCAGACCGAGCAACGACCGATAACTGGGCCCGCAAAGCCCGCGACTACGATTCTCAGAAGATCAAGAACAAGCCGTGACCAATTGTTGAAATCTTACCCTGGCCTAGCATGGCTGCTTTGAGATCAGGTCATTCCCTAAGGATACAGTCCTTCAGGCCAGAAAGCACACAGTGTCTCGCCTCCACCGATGGTGATCCTCACAACTACGATCAAACCTGGGCATATGTCTGCATCTGTAATATTCCAATTCCTGTGCGCTTCGAGCGGGACTGTCAGACGGCTACAGCCACGGTTCGATAAGCAGCCACGGCCCGTCATTGGTGTGAAGCGTCGAGGGTACAGTTACCGCTCATCGGGAAGGTCCATGGTGTTGACAGGATCTTGGCGACCGCATGGCGACCTCCGGAAATGGCGTTGCATGCATCTTATGCAGGTTGTCAGGTCATGTATGGATCAACGCAGGGGTCAAAACATACCTGGTCAGGTAGCTCAAGGTACCGCAAGACTCGGTTGAGACAGCACTACAGAGTAGGAACAACGCTCCAGGTCTTGCGTCTAGCTGGGCAGGTTGCTCGTCTAGGCTTCTACCAGCAAGTTTGTCTTTTGACAGCCAAGGCTGGAGTCCATGGCTATACCCGAATCCACCATGAGTCGCAGCACGTCTAGAAGATCTTAGCAGCTCGTGCTATGCATGCTGATCAAAGGTAACACAAATCAGCGAATGCCGAATTGCGCATGAAGCGCTTCTGCCGCGACAGTAAAATGATGCTGTCGAGTCGTGTTCTGTTGAAGTCAATGTTCGGCATGCCGAACGGAACGTTCGGGACGTTTACCAGGGTATTCGGGTGGCGTGAATGTCGGTGTGCTCGTGCTAATCTGTAAGGCTAGCGTTGCCAGCGAGCATGCAATTGACATGTGTCTCCAGTAGCTTGCCTCACTACAGTATTTACACGGAAGCCGTGTGAGCCGGCTGGTCGACATTTATGTACACCGTACCTGCCGAGATCATCGCAAAGATCCGATCAATGGTCATGGCTTTAACTGGCGATGCTTTTCGTTAGTAGGGCAACCTGGTTGCAAAGAAATGAGGCAAGAAACAATCAAGTTGGAGTAACATGGCACATTTTTCATCGGGTCCAGCGGCGTTGTAGCAACGTGTAACTTTTTGACGTATCCGGGGTATCAAACTAAACATCGAACTCCTGAAAGAAGAAATGAAAACCCGCCGCCATATGGACTAACCATTTTCGCCTTCGACGTTGCAATGCAGAGTAATGTCCATGTAACCTGAGTTTCAAGCTGTGAAGCTTCCATCCCATTGCGGATGCATTGCAAAGTTGTCGAGTTGATAATGATTCGCGCTACGCCGTGTGTCGACGTAGGACTTGGCGGGTTTCGGACCTGTGAACCCTCTGACTTTGCCAGCAATTTCGTCGACGGTCTTGCAGAGTCTTTGATAAGAGCGAGCAGACTAAGGCGCCTTCTGCGGGCCGATCTTCTTGAGCTTCATTTCACTGCCGCGCGTTAGTATGATACGGATAAAGTTTTACAACCCACACGAAGAAGGGAATAAGCTAACGATCTCGCCGCCAGGCAGAGCAAATGATAAGCAGGACTCACTAGATCAGTGTTGCATTTTCTGGAACCAATCCCGGTAGACCTCTGTGGGGAGCTTGGTTAGCTATCGCCTGCACACCGCAGGATATAAGAAGCTGTATGTTGGACTGAATTCGAATGCGGCGCTTGAGGAGAAAGCCCTTCGAGGATGAATAGTAGCACTTACTTGCGCCCAAAACCGTATGAGCTGCGAACATGTCAGCAACGCGAAATGTGGATTTGAGGATTTGACATCGACTTACGGAGGGAACTCGAATCTAGCTTTCTCGTTCAAAGCCATAGGCCCGACTTTCTCACTGGAGCCAGAGGGTGTGTATTCACCAAGGACGCCGACGTCCCAGCCTGGTCGAGAGTCGCTGATTAGTGACCTTCCTTCTGACCACGGACAGAGATTCGCGGAGGAGGTATGTGCGGGTACTCACCTGGAAGAGCATGAGTGGAACCGATAACAATGACCGAGTCTCCGCGCCCAACGGATGTATCGAACCTACAAGTACCGTAAGCAGGAGACGAGGGTTTGGGTAGAATGCAGTGAACTTACTGTGCACCCTTCCCATCTGGCTGTGTCACGTCCTTCACCCATCCTAGAATGTTTAGTTCTCGAGCAGGAAACACTTGCCTCGCCTCTCACCTGTATATTCGAGAGCGACCTCATCGTACTTGCAGACATGCCGAGTCTTATCTCCTGCGTCCAGGACGACCTTGGTGATGGTGGCCATGATGTATAGCGAGAGACCTTATGGAAAGTTCTTCAATGCGTAATTATGCGGCGAAATGCTGGCGGTGAGCTGGTGTGAAGTCGAGGTTGCAGTTGAGTCGAAGAGGTGCCGATGTTGGGTCTTCCCCAGGTTTATTGAAGGCGCAGGTAATTGACTAGTAGTGAGGAAGGAAAGGTCGAAGAAATACGTCAGTGACGGTCAGGGTCCAGCTTTTAGTAGTCAGAAAGGGGCCACAGGAAGGCACAACCGGGAGGCTCTGTGTCTATGTGGTCGAGCTCGGACATCATAGTTCTTCCACCCGTGAGCGATTTGGGTCTAGCAGGAAGATAGTAGGACAAGATGGCTTACTGCATTGTAGCAAGCAATCCTTGGCCCCTCACCGATGCAGCTGTTTCACATCCTTACACTGAGACATGACCGCGGCCGAAGAGCCACAGCCGCTCTTAGGGCTTGTCCGTCTTTCGGGGAGCTGCACCCGGTACTCAGACCCGTAGAAGTTCGGAAGTATCAGCAGGTCTGGCCCTCTGGATCCGCTCTCGATATGCAGGTATCCTGGTTGACACGCGATCCAAGCTCCACCAGTTGACAAGCTTGAACGACAGATGTTCCTTTCCCGCGTTTGCCGGGCAAGGATTTCGCTTCCCGCCTCAATTGGGCGTCAAAGCCATGTCCTGTCCGAAGATGGTTAGCACGAGGCCGCCGTTCTTCGTTTTTGAGGGATCGCAGAGTGTTGCGGCACGGGAATGTGATTTGTTGTTGCAAAGCAAGGTGGGGTGGATGGTGGGGTACAATAGGAACTATAGACTGGTGATACAACGTCTAGCCCACAAGTTGCGGTATGATGGTCGACAGGTCAGCAGCAACGTAACGGGTCTGTGGCGCTGTCGTTTGAACTCTAAAGCCGCGAGGAGGAGCGAATTGCCGGCACATGGGTATCTGTCGTCAGTCGTGGTACCAAGCTGAAGCGCTATCAGGCGCCACAATCTTCCGAGCCTGTCAGATGGGTATCAAATGCGTGCCATTCCACGATACTTCATTTAGCTTTGACCGAGCCCAACTTTCGAAGCTCTCTCGGAAGAGTCGTGCATTCGGTCTTCTCTCCCTTCCTTTGATCAATCAAGTGGAGCTGTCGTACAGCCATTGTTCATGACTGCGCGATGACTGAATGTTACACGGACAGTGAGTGGACACTCTCCATGTCGTATCGTCGAAGCGCGAACGGTCAATCTGGCATGCGTGGTATTGAAGGGCCGGTCGAGCAAGCGCTCATCTCCGTCATTATGTGAATGTACTGCATCATCGTTTGATGAATTCAGGACAGTGACACCCTCTATTCAAGAGTTTATCGTTATTAGGCCGACATCAAGTGACGGTGTAAGAAGTGGACCCAAGAGACTGGACCGAACTTTCGCTCAAAGCGAGCTGGTCTCGCCAATCACAGTCAAGGCGGGTACCAACCCGAGTTCCGCACCATTTCTAGGTGCGCAGGTACCTTGAATGGATACTGCGTCCCTGCAGAAGCATTGGCTGTCTGCTTCTCGCGGCAAGCATAAAAAATATTAACCTTTGCCATGTTGCGAGACTGCACCGACACCAAACACGGAGCAGCCACCGCGGTCACTCTACTTGCTTGCTCGGCCGTTCTGCAATTACCAGCTCACGATACGCGGCCTTCAAAGGCGACTAGAATCCTGGGCCGTGGTTCGAAATCCCAACAATGTGGTCTGGTATCACGTCTTTGCTGATGCGAGCGCTTGCAGCGCCAGGTATACAAAAGTACTGCGGCGACTTCGATCCACTCTGCGGAAGAGCGCATCCGCCAAATCCCAAACAGCTGGCATCCCCGCTGGACTATCAGCCCTGCAATGCAAGCTGCAGCCACTGACAAGACGGCCGTTGAGGTTCTTGCGATGCCGTTTGCCGGACTTGAGCTCCGATAAAGAATGGCAGTTGATGTGTGGCGCCTTTCGCGCTGTTCACGAGACCTTCTATGGCAATCTTGACCAGAACGGTAATCCCGCCAGGTCAGCTACGGCGATGGTGGAGAAGCCTGCACTGGGGAAGCGGCTATCGATCCGTTCTCCACAACCCCTCGCGGCGAAATGTACCTTCTCGATCCCAGTCTTTCGAATGTAATCCAAAAGTCGGGTATAGTTCGTGCCGATCTGTTCAATCCCATGGCTGTCGTCGGACAAGACGAACCCGCCTCCCAGGCTCAAGAACATCTTGGTGACGGGTAAGCAGGGATATGGCTCTGCGAGCCCCTTGCGCAGACCAGCGGAGTTGAATTCTAAGAGTCCGCCATAAGAGGCGATGAACTCGAGGTTGCGCTGCATTCTCTTCCACACGCCATCCATTCCTTCGAACGCAGTGTCTCTTTGATCGCTCAACAGACGTATGAGGTCGAAGTGCCCCACCACAGGAGGCTTCAGCTTCTGGAGCATGTCGTACTGCTCATCAAAGTAGTCTTCGAATAGCCTTTCGTCTGTGCCGCCTGCCTTCTCCCGAGCTTGTTCGTACATCGCGCGATCAAAGTCGATCGGTATTGTGTGGGTATGATGGATGGAGCCCATGAAGAAGTCGAACTCGTACTTGGCGAGGATGCGGTTAATGATGTCGAGTGAGGAAGGACGTATCCACTCAGACTCAAAGGCGATGAGGATCTGGATCTGGTGGGCGTACGCATCTCGCAATCTGACTGCCTCGGCGTAGTAGTCATCGAACAGCTTGATGAGGGACTCTTCAGTATGAGAATCAGCCTATGTGCAGTTGTCAGTAAGTTTCCGGGTGACATCAAGATAAGTGCCGTACCTCTTCTGGGTAGAAGTCCACGAGCTCCCTGGGGATGTGCTCAGTCAAAGCAAAGCTGTGGAAGCCTCTGGCGACAGCAGCCTGGATGACTTCTTCGAGCTTGTCCTTTGCATGACCGCAAAATTGCCCTGAATGGCTGTGGTGCGACTGTGGCATCTTGAGGACTTAAGTTTGTGATTCTGTGCTCAACGATTAGCTGTTTTGTATTGTAGGATGACTACCCCGCCATGGACGTAGGAATCTGCAACCACAGGTCACGTCCATGACAACTGCAGATAAGCTCCGAAGAAACATACAATCAAATTTACAGTCAATCTACGACGAAGAGGGACAAGGTGCGCGCAGTCGCGTCGCGTAGCTCAAGCTTTAGAGACGCGCCAGAAATTCGGCGGCGATGATGTCAGCTGGACCCTGAATCACCATCCCCAAATGGTACTCTAGCGCCAGATACTCCACCACCTAACTAAGATCACGGTACAGCTCTACCAACAGACATCGATATTAGAGTCATATCCGCACCTCTCGCTCCAAATCGTGTACCATCAAGGTAAGTCAAATACCAACGCACACTACATGGATTCCCAAATCATTCAAACCATCCCCGTCCCTTCACGTGGCTCGAAACATGTACGCAACATCTTGACTCAAGATCTCTACTAATTCAATCTTAGACATCATTCAGAGCGAGACTACCTATTGAAAAACATACTATTCCTCTGACTATCGAACTCCACCACAAATATGGCTTTCTCGCAGACCCCGCTCAGCACTGTTCCAACACCAACAATCTACTTCGGCTATGGCTCCAACCTCTGGCTACACCAAATGTCCATCCGCTGTCCAACATCCACCTACCTGGGCATCGCACGTCTCCCACACTACACTTGGCTGATCAGCGACCGAGGGTATGCCAACGTCGTCCAAAACACGAACGACTCGAAATCCTACTCAGACGAGGTCTACGGGCTAGTGTTTGCCCTCCTGCCCGAGGACGAAAAGCGGCTGGACCGTAATGAAGGCGTGCCCGTCGCATACACCAAAGAGCTGATTTCGTGTGAATTCTGGCCTAGCAGTACGCACGAGAAGACAAACACGAGTGAGCAGGCGGCAGAAACGAGGGAGATGTTGGTGTATATTGATCGCAATCGGACGACGCCGGATGTGCCCAGGGACGAGTATGTGTATCGCATGAATCAGGGGATACGGGACGCGCTCGAGCGGGGCATGCCGGAGGAGTATGTACAGGATGTCATGAGGAAGTTTATTCCTGAAATGGATGACGAGGATATGATTGGGGAGTTTGCGAAGACGCAGGCGGCGCAATTCAAGGACGAGAGCGGGGTGTTCGAATAAGATGTGTCCACGGGTGTGAAGTACAATCGCCTGATGTCACACAACGCTGAGGTCCTGATCTTGGAGCAGAGTCACGCTTTGTGGAAGTTGATTAGTCGATTAATCGATTCAGAACCAGAGTATCCAAGCATACGCGCATCCCGTGCGCAGATACCCCAAGACACCCGACAAAAAGAGACCGAATGCACTGGAGCATCCCTCCTCCTCTCTTACATCACAGTCAACTAAATGCCCTCTCATGACCAGATCGATAGCCTGCTCCACTTGTGTCCCATGGCAATGGATCACCACTCTTCTAAGCCTCGTCACGAGTCTTGCGGTAGCTGGCCTATACAACAAACCGATCAGTTGGGGTTGCGGTACTTTTGCTAAACACAAGCATCAGACACAGCGCAAAGCGACAGAGAAGGGGACGAGTGACGCTAGAAATCATCAGACTGATGTCTACGCACCTCCTGTTCGACTTGCAGCTGGTCCACAATTGGGGCAAGCTCAGACAGAATCTCGTAAGCCTTCTTGTGGTATTCGAGCTGGGCAGCGATGAGGTCGGCGAGGTTGCGGAGGGGCTCGGGGGTATCGAGGACCTGCGGTTGTTCAGCAATTATCCTATGTCGCTGGCATCAGCCAACGGTGAAAACGGAGACTCACGTTCTTCATGACGCCAACAGCCTCCTCTGTCTGGCCAACGAACTCATCCTCAGCCTGCTCAATCTTGGCGCGAGCTTCCTCGCTCAGATCCTCCTCGCCGTGGGTCTGCTTGGGGGCCTGACCAGGGAGAGTGAATGCACCACCCTTGGCGTTGGCCTTGGTAGCGTCCAGGCTCAGTCTCGAGTTCTCAACCTGCTTGCGAGCACGTGTCGCGAACTGGATGTTGGTGTTGAGGGTTGTGCTCCACCCAGCCAGGAACCTGCTCTGGATCTGGGCGTCCTGCGCCAGACGGGCCTCGCCGACCTTCTCGCTGGCGATGGCATACTTCTCGAGAGCGGTAGCAAGGGGGTCTTCGCTGGAGCCAGACTGCTCGGCGGTGAGCATGTGGGAGCTGTTCAGGGCGGCGCGGGCAACAGCATGGCTGAAGGTCTTGGGCTGGGGCTTTGCGGAGGGAGGAGCAGTCAGAGCTGCCTGAGCCTCTGCGGGAGAGGTCGCGCTGGACAGAAGATTGACCTTCTCTGAGACGGTGCGGCCGAGATCGTTGAAGGATTCGCGGAGGTTCGCAGGGTAGTCGTAGGCTTCGTTGGCGAATTGCGAGGTGACCTGGAGCATGGTTGTGTGCACCTTCCTCAGCGCATCGACGCGCTTCTCGAGCTCGATGTAGTCTGGAGGCAGCTGGGTCTGTCACATGGCGCATCAATACCGGTACGTATTTCGATTCCTGGGTGCTCTGCGAGCTTGAAGAGGGGTATGGTAGGTTATTCTGGGTGCTCTCGTACCTTGTCCTCAGCCTGACCAAGCTGCTCCTTGACATACTGCTGGGTCCTTGCAGCGAAGGGCGTGAACGAAGCGCTGGAAGAAAAGTGTCAGCCTATCTGTTATTGCGCAGGGCCCTAGCCAAACATGGGCGAGCATGTCAGCGACTCACCCGAAGCTCTTTCCGAACGCAGAGATCTTGCCTAGGTTATCCATAGTGACGTATGTAGGCGAATGCTAGCAAATAGGGGGTTTAAGCGGTTGTTGTTTGGGAGTTGTCGCTGTTGCTTGGAGCTTGCATGTGCGTTGAGCCCTCCGCCAACTGCGGATGCCCTTTCGAGCCATGATCCCTGCATGGCACTAGCCGTATTAGGAACCAGCTTCCAGAGGACCACTCCGAAACACGCAACACCTCAAATGGTGCATTGAAAGACTGGAGCATCTGCAATCAAACTTTTCCATATCTACATAACAGTAGCTAGCTGCTGAACGCGTGACTGACGAAGATGAACGTACTGTACGTTCTAGAAGCGTACCATGATGGGCGAACACGAAGTGTGTTTCTATATACTGCCTCGACAGACAAGTCACGACGTTCTTTGTGGAGGCATCCTGAGCATCAAGCAGAGGGGAATGGGGGCGTCTCTGGTCAAGAAGGACCATGTCCATTCTTTGACCCGTAGAGAGACGATGTGCGTCATACCAGAGACCGGACCACTCAATGGATTCGACTCAGGTTTACTGTACATCCTTGGTCTAGGCTTCGATGTATAGGAAGGAGACGTCCTCTTGTCGTCAGAACTTGTCAAAGTACTTATCTTCCCTTGCAGCCGCGCTCAGATCCGGTTTATAAACGCCCATGACAGGGTCTCTGCTGAATGAACGTCGAAACTAGCATCCCTCGGTAGCTGTAGTACAAGCTGCGACTACGCACATGGTGGGGTATCTTCGCTCGCATCGCCTACTTTGGCTCGAGTTCGCTGCAAGGCCGTGCTACAGAGATCCTGTCGTGTACCCTTGGATGCAGCACGCGACGGGCTGTGCAAGCTGTGCCGTCCAACGTGTGACAGGACGCCTCTCGGAACAATTCCTGCGATGTCAGGTATGCACGGCAGGGCTGGAGGTCGTGTCGGACAGATCGTCTCAGACGGATGTCTTCTCGGCGCAACTGTCCGCGATCCGAGATTCAAGGTTGCGCAAAAGTCAAATTGTTGAATGACGTGCGTCGACAACTGGCCCCATCTCCCTTGTTGATCGTTCAAAAGGGGCTTCCGAATCTAGCTGGGTATCATTGCCAATTCTTTCTCCGTGAATTTTCACCAATCTGGGGACGCATTGTATGTACCGTGCACACCCAGTGTCCCTGATACGCTATCGTTACTTGTGATCGTCATATTGTCCGAACCGGGAGAATCTGAGATGTTCAGACTGCTGAAGATGCCCCTCATCTCCTTGAGATCTTCAGAAACCTGGTCCTTGGGCGCTGTAGATCGTTCGCGAATAAAGTCTTTGATTGAGCGAATGATGGGCGGGCAACCTTCGTCGTTGGGCAGCCACCAGTCCGAAGGTTCAAGACCCCAGGCTTCAAGCATGCGGTTGCGCATGGATTCTGGGTATATGTAGCCGAGAGACTCGACTTTTGCGAAAGTTTGTCGACACCACTGGATAGTCTTTGGGTCTTTCGGCAAAAAAAGTGTAGCGATGGCCATACTGACCTGGGCTTCGATTATAGCACCGTTCGGCGCCTTCGAGTAGGCGCACATGGCCTCGAATATCTGTGCAGCCTTGAACGCCAGCGTCGTGAGCTCTGGCTCGAATGCTTTCTTGAATGCCATGGATGTCGAGATGTCGTACATGAAGTTGATGCTCCAGAAATCCAGTCTGAGAAAGTTTGTTGTCCACAAGCCACCGCCGAAGATGATATTCGGTTCATATGGGTTGACGATGTCGTCTGAATCGGGTTGTCCTTGCATGTTGGTGATTTTGAATTTTGGATCTTGGAACTCCGGACCAATACTCCCAGCCAATCCCTCAACCTCGCTCTTTACTACTGGAAGTTGTTCCATAAATTCCTGTGGGCTAAGGAGTCCTTTGCCCATTCGGGAGAAGAGGTCGCTCGAATCCTTTGCCACGATTCGAGAATATGCAAAGCGTTCCTCGTACTTGTAACCCATGTCCTCCGGGTTGACGCGCACTTTCGTAACGTAGCATTCGTGCACCGCCTCGTACCAATCTCGGCCAAGTACTGCCTCCCCGCCTGACTGAAGACCGACGAAAAGGTCAAAGCGAGTGTACCATAGCAGTACTTTGAGCAAGAAATCCGACTGGGTAATCGTCTTGGGTGTATAGAGACGGGTCAGCATGTCGAATGCAGCCTTTTGGTGACCCATGAGGTTGACCCAATCACCGAGCATCTCCTGTGCGATCATTAGCTTGGCTTCGTGCAGCTTGTAGTGTCTCCTACCTCGATACTTGCAAGCTGCAGGATGGTGAGGAAAGTGGCGAGGCCTTGCTTCTTGTGCTTTGTGATAGACATCCGTAGGCGCGAGACCGACTCGTTGTAGAACTGGAGGAATGTCGACATACGGCCGTCCGGCTGCGCGATTGTGTGGAAATAAGCTGCATAACCCGCCACTGCGTACTTCAGGGGCTCATACTTCATAGCATGGTTGAAGAATTCCCCTTTGAGAAAGTTGTGAGAGTCGCGTTTCAGTGAGTAGTGGTGTATCGTCATGTGCTCCTTGAAGTAGTTCAGGTAGAACTGGACATCCTTGGGTCCATGGGGTGTCGTTCGGCTAAATGGTACAGTCTTGGTAGCTTGTGCGCTGCTTCTTCGAGAGAGAGGTTGCCTTATTGTGGCTGGAACGGTTGAAGAGGCTTCGGTGGACGGCGAGGCGCTCTGTTCTAGAGTCGAAGCGGGCGTTGAGGAATCGCGCAAATCTTGAGACCTGCCCGTGTAACTCCCATCCATGTCGTCTTCAAACTCTTCGTCCTCATCGTGAATAATTGGTAGTTGCTCGTTTCCCTCTCCTCCTTGGTCCTCTGGTGAAGATGTTCCGTCCGCGGAGGACTTTTCCGATTTCGACCCACTACGGATTGGCTTCTGGCCGGAGTCTTTGTCTGGGTAAATGCACTCACGCCCACCCTTTCGACACCCTGAGGTCGAATGTGTCAATACTCGTGTGAGAAGATCACTTCGCGGTAGACTTACTTTCGCACATTGGATGAGCTTCATCACACTGTCGCCACATCAGCCGTGTTTCAGATCTGACCGGAGTGGCGCATCTACCTTGACTCTTCTTTGCCTGCAAGTAAAGCAACCGCTCCTCGTTCTGCGATGCTTCACTTGCTCGCCAGGCAGTGCTCGTCGCCTCACACGAGCATTACCGCCTTGTGCCGAACCTAATGGTCCAGAGATGTCCTCGTACATTTCGCCATAATTCGACTGCATATGCGGCTCTGTGTACTGAACAAAGGGTCCGGTTATCCCAGGCTGAAATGGGTTCTCTGGCATTCCTGGCGCTCCGTACGAGGGATCCTGTATCATCCTTGATAGCGGGGCCCCATTGTGTGAATTGGAGGTTGGAGCAGCGTTTGGATCGACATTGTAATACTGGAATGGCACATTGTTGCCTGGAGGATAGTATCCAGACATCTTTACTGTGCAGCGATGGAAAGGTGTGGTGTTAGAAAGTCAGTTACTGGTGACGGAAGGCCCGATATGTGATCAACGTCATTCGGGTTCCAGGTGCAGGGGTACGCGGGCGATCGCCTCTGTTTTGACAACGACTTTGCGGCAGGGTCCCGGAAGTGATGAAGAAGAAGTCGGTGCTGATGTGCTTAACAATACATGTGCCTGATCCAGAGGCGCAGTGAGCTTTTAGGCGGATGCAAGCTGGTTCCTGCGCGATGATGGGGCCCTTGCTAGCACCAACCACCAAGCGGCTTTAAAGTCCGCCGCGATTGACTCTTGACACTCCCACGGAGCAAGGTGGTCGTCGGCGCACTACAACCACTTACGATGAAGACAGATCAGGTGCCAGTCTGAAACGGATCGGTGTTGAGCAGAGGAGCACAGCAGCCGCAGATAGAGCTTCGCTGTTGTGTTTGGGCTAGCCCGTGGCAAGCGCTGTGAATCATACGGCACGCTGGGAGGAGTGCTCTGCTCGATGCCAGGACCGTACAGCTGGAGCGCCCATCAGACGTCTGCAGAACGCAGGCCAGGCCGGAGTGCAGAAAAAGGAAACGCTGGCTGCTGGGAGTGAGCTGTTCGTCCACATCCCGGGCGCAGCAACGAACCGTGCTCTTTCCGTCTTCCGCGCACCCTTGATGCCTCTCAGCAACATGCACTCCACGGTCCTAGACCTGGCGTTCACCAAATCCCTGCGTGTGCTCCTCGGCGACGGCAACCGTCAACGACAGCGTTGGGGCACAGCACGACAATTGGGCCTGAAGCGGCCAGGTGGCTTTCTAGCAGACGTTGGTTCCGGATGCAGCTGGCACCGAGCAGTCTGGTCTGCGACTCATCACCCATCGGCACTGTGGATTTTTGATCGACTTTGCAGCGGGCGGGTGGTCCCAGTGCACCCAGAAGGTGTCTGTCACCGGAGATGGTGCCAGTCGGCTCCGACTTTTTACCATTGGCAGTTGCCTGTGGCATGTGAGGGAGTGTGGGGTGTTGTTTTAAGCTTGTTTCTTGACGCAAACCGTCGCAGACCAGTGACGGCCACTGCGAGGACGAAGCTTGTGCCGCTGCCCGTACTCGTACACGACGAACCCATCTTCACTCCCTTACTCAACGCTCCGAGGAGTCAATGTCGACTATAGGGCAGGGCACTATTTTCAAAGCTTGTCGACCCAATCAGGTGCATGACCCGATGCATAACGCAATGCATTCGTCCGGTGGCAGTTCTCGAAGGCCAACCCTCGAGCCTCATCACTTCGCTGATAGCACATCACCCAAGAAGGCTAGCCAAAACGACCGTATTAATCTGCACCCTTCTGCAGCCGCGTCTTCCCACAGGGCCAGCAGCGGGAGAAGGCAAGCCTGCTTTCGAGAACATCATGCGCTATCTTAACCTCCGTTTCCTGCCTGGCCCCCGGGCCCAGTTTCCGTCAGAACGGTCTACGGTATGGGTGACTTGCGTCCGTCCAAGACTTGACAGGCGCCCTGACCATCTGTTAGTAAGTCCGTCGACGGCTTCAGGCGGAAAGATTGGTGCAAGAATTCTCGGTCGCAAGACTTGAGGCTGTCCGATCTCTCTCCGTTTTTACTAGCGTGTATCTGCGCGGCAGGTCTACTGTTTCATGAGCGGCGCATACACCAGCCTATCGTTCATGATCTTCGAGTTATAGGCCTGCAAATGTCAGCGTGCAGCAACAATGTGCCTACCTGGCAATGATATGCAACGCCAGGAAATCTCTTGCGCCTGGTCGTTGTGAAGGCCTTATGCGGTACGCGTTCAAAAGTGGATATACAGAGCACGTCTGGTACGCTGTGGAACAGAACGACGCTTACCATCCTTCAGCTGCCTTACAGATGCCGTGCGTCCCTAGTTCGTCCCAGACTGCACCGCTCGTTTTCGGCAATCGTTGGGTGGGCACCTCAGATACGACCGTGCACAGCTTCAGACGTCATGTTGTCATTTAACAAACCCGACTTCTTCAAGTTTCAACGGATCAGCATTGCAGAGTTCTCTAGCTCGACGTCGACTTGACGTCGTGAAGAGGAGGAAGTGCAGGATATCACGCTATCCACCCAAGATACCTACGCCATCTCGAAGCATTGGCGGACAAAAACAGGACATGCTGTGCAACGTCTGACGAAACCTTGAACGTCGAGATTCTCGTCGAGCGTCATTGCGAAACTCGGTGGCTTGCCTGTGTATGTGCGAGCGACCAATGCCCGCCATTCGAGGCGCAACATCAGGATGTCGTTGAGTCGTTACCTTGGTCAGCAAGAACTCCAGACATGCGTGCGCAGATACCGGAACACCGGCGTCCACGTGTCTGACTCGGGATAATGCCTGTTCGTTGCACATGAAACATGTGTCTCTTCGTTCAGTGCGGCCACCCGTGCGCACCTGCGTCACAACATCAGGCACACGGCTAACATCAATTTGAGTTTATTGACAATTATCGTCAGTGCATGGGACGCTCGGCAGGAACCGCAAGCCACTGGACTACAATTGTGACCCTGGCGGCTTGTTAGCCAAACCGCTCAACGGCAGAGGCTTGGCACTGAAGCAAGATGGTCAGGCACAAGCTCTGTTGAACCAACAGTGTCTTAGATGGATCCCAAAACGAACAGCGGGCCTACTGGCATCTGCCCTCGCTGTTCCTACTTCACTTGGACACAGGCCTGACGCCGGCAACATTGAGGCTCTGGGTCAAGACTGATCACGATGCTTCATGAATTCTTTGCTCCAAGCAGGGCCCGCTCTCAACACACTTCTCACCTGTACCATCGTGATTATACCCGCAAGTCCTGCATGACATAGATCAAGCTCGTCACAATCTCCCTAACGGCAAGCCACGATATTTGCTTCTTCTGCACGTTGACGCAGCTTGAAGCACCTCGAGCGTCACATCGTCACAAGAGATGAATGTTTCCGTTACGGCAATACGCTCACTAGCACGCCAAATCGTCTCAACGACAACTGTCCTTCTAGACCTTACTGACGCAAAGCAGACTGTATAGTGGCTGGCGTTACGGCATGTGCCCGTAGCAGGATGTCCCACCAGCACAAGATGCAGCAAGAACAATAGGCACCCTATCTCTTCAGGGACCTTTAGCCTTTCAGCCTTTCAGCCTTGCTACGCTTTAGCTTCCTTCACTTGTTCCGCAAGAGCTGCATCAATCGCGGCTTCCAGCTTCGCGATTAGATCACGTATCAAGCAATCCACAGTAGTGAATGTCAAGATCCTACAAGCACAATTCCGCGAAGGAAAGTGGATCGAGCAATCCCTCTGCAAGTGTCCTTCCTGAACAAGCAAGACCCTCTTGGAGAGACAGTGCCTCCACTTGGACCACATCTACGTTTACCCAGCAAATCCAAACTCATGGACGCAATCCTACGACGAATCCTGGTGCGTAGATCTCATGTCATGTACCCCTGCACCAAGGCAAGTTGAGCCGTGATCCACACAGACCCCGTCAATAGTCTACTTTGATTACCAGCCACTGCCAGCGAAGTCCTGCAGCCCAGGCGACCCAGCTCAACGTCCTTGCCAATGATCACCATTCTATTGAATCCTCCAGTGCTTCACCGTCCCACCACAAATCTTGCTTTGCCGGCGTTCATAGCGACTCTTTTCCGCCGACACTTGCACATGCACTGGATTCCTCATTCAGCATCGTCTCACGCTCAAACCCCACAACCGAAGCCACCGACAAGCACCCACGATTCATGAATCACTGTAAGCCCATCACAGGCCGGTTCCGTGGAAGTTTTCGACCGCGTGCATTTTACTGGCCCTTACTCACTCCCACCCACTCCCAGCCAGACATCCACAAAAGCGCCGACTGTGTGCTTTTGCTGCACAATCTCCACACTCCACTCCCACCAAGGGCTCACCGAGCCGTTACCAAACACCTCTGGCCCTAAACCTAACCAAAAAGACCCCTGAATCCTCGGTTTCAAGCCAATGCCATGACGCCCTATACGAGGAGCTACTATAGATACGAAGGGCTACTATAGGCCTAGCTTGAGCGCTATACGAGATAGGGTGAAGGATCAGTCATCAATCATTATGATCGCACGCTGAGTGTTCAGCTACGTTCGATTGCGTTCGACTGCGTTTGACTGCGCCGTGCATACCGAAAGGGTAACGGTATAGCGGTTTGCGAAAGCCATCCGCTGCTCGCAGCCCGGACTATCGTTTAATGTCGTCCAGCTCGGGCGTCGCGATAACAAGTGTGCTTTGGATGAGGTGTGAATGCTCTCTATTGAGAGGTACAGCCATATCGTGCTCATTCATAAGGAACTGCATCATCACACGTGTATGCACACAGTAGAGTTGCATCAGATGTATCTTGATGTCATTACTGCCGCACCTGCAGCAAGTTCGTCACCCTATGCGCCTCTGGTGGGTGACTACCTAAATGATCGCTTGCCCGAGAGGCTACCTTTCAACTCCAGATACCCGTAGCCCATGATCGATGTGCGCCTCAGAGATGCCACCCTGACCCTAACCCGCCCATAGATGCTGATGAAAAGATGCTGCAATCGCAGCTGCTGAGACAGACCCAGACTCCGAGCGCTGTGAATGATTGATGAAACGAGATAAGCAAATGGGCAGGATCGCCGCCGAAACGAGAGTGGAAAGACTAGGTGTTGGGTGGTGCTGGCGGCCATTGAGTATGCAAGATGGAAAGAGATTCGTTTTGCTGAATGACGAGGGGTATCGCTCAAATGAAGAAGACGACATCGAAGCAGACAAAGCAGTGCACTATGCAACGGCCTCTGGTGCTGGTGTAGAGGACGGTGGAGTGGGAGCTTCGGGGACGTCTGGTGTGGGTGTTTCATCAACACCTTGCCCTCTGCAGAGTGGGCAGGAGTTACGGCCGGTTGTGAGCCACTGCAAATGATGGTCAGTATTTGTTGTAGTGTGCATGCTGATGATGGTCAAGCTTACCTGATCGATACAGATCTTGTGGAACATGTGCTCGCACTTAACCAGCTTCCTTGCCTCCTCTTCAGCCTCGAAGTCGCAGAGACATACCAGACAACGAGCATCAGCTGCTAGGTCCATCGTCTCTACACCGTCCACCTCCTGCGCAACAAGACCTGACACAGTGCGAACAATCCTGAAAAGCCCAGGCGCAGCAGCTACGTCACCCTCGCTAGCGACAGGAGCCTTCGCGGGCCCAAGGATGGACGACAGCAGCATCATGTCCTCGTACGTCGGCGAGTCGGTAAACAGACTTGGGGTTGTGAGGATGGGGTGGTTCTCAGGATAGCTGCCACCTAGGACGTAGATGATCCAGCTCCTCGAGCCCTCGCCGGGGTTGTTGTCTGGCTCGACTACACCGCGTCTCCTTGGTGCTCCAGCGCCATATCTTGTGAAGTCTGACTCGCTCAGACGACGCTGGCGGGGGCTTCGTGTGGTTGTATGTGGCTCCTCTTCTTCGGTAGGCTCCAACGTCGAACCTGGCGACCTGCGCACAAAGCTGCCGCGGCGCGAGGGTGCGTTCGATTGCGGCGTGGACGATGGTGGTGTAGTGGTTGCGGTCGGTGTAGTAGAGCCCGAGGGATCGGCGGACAGTGCTGCATTTGTAGCAGGTGTAGAGGGCGGGGGCTGCGGGCCGGGCGGTGAGTCGGCGAGTGAGGGCGAGAATGGGCGTGGTTGCTCTTGCGGTCTTGTACGGTGGTGCCTTTGGCTGTCGTAGTTGGAGGGGAAGTTGAAGCCGCCCATAGAAGCACGTCGGCGATGGCTGAAGCGTGTGCCGTTCTGCGGTCGAAGTACAGTGTCGTTGTCGCCAGGTGATGTCGGAGGCGTAGGGAAGCTGGAGAGAGCATCGAGGAAGGGTGGAATATTGCCGTCATCCTGACCAGTACCAGACGCCGGGTTGATCGAGCGGATGCCTACGATTATAATAGGCACCATACGACCTTCGCTGTCCTCATCGCCATCCTGAGCGTCTGACCCTGAGCCACTGCCCCGACTCGGCTCTCTGCTATTCGCATTCGGCGAATTTGCTGTGCCAAATCTGAACATCCTGAAGAAGTTCAGCGGTGCCGGCGTGCCTCCTGGGGCGTCTCCGCCTTCTCCGCCCTCGTTGCCCCTCAGCGCTGATGCTATGCTCCCGTTCTGCAGTGACTGGAGGAATGTGTCGAATGTGCCATCCCGTGTGGCTGCCTGGTGATCCTCGCCGACTAGTGAGGCTGCAGTCGCTGCTGCGGCGAGTGAGAGCAGACGGGACAGGACGTCAGCCTGGTCCTCACCTCTGCGCAGGCGCTCAATGCTGTCCATGTTCTCGTCGTCATGCCATATCGACCGCCGCCTCCGCGAGCCCAGTGTGTTGCGCAGTCGGGGCAGGACAGATAGGGCTCGCCCGTCTCGTCTCAGCGAGCTCGGCGTGAGTGGCGGCCTGGATCTGTTCGAGTCGGAGCGGTCTCTGCTCGTGCTGTTTCCGAGAAGGCTGTCGAAGTCCAGGTCGAGATCCGCTATCGACGGAACGTGAGGGAGCGAAGGCCCAGTCTCGCTGTGCGACTGCCTGAGCGCGGAGCGGGGCCTTGATGTGCTGAGCGGCGTGGCAGTCAGGCGGAGGACGGGCTCGGTGCTGCGGTGGCTGACTGACGGCCGGTTGTGCAGGAGCCCGCTGATAGAGCCCAGCGAGCTGCGTGCTCGTCCCAGCCGTGACTGCGGGCGGCGTGTTGGCGTGGGCGGCGGCGTAGCCTCGAGCGCAGAGGATGAGCCAGCATCGTGAGCCTGTGCCCGCGCGAGCTGCGACGAGAAGCGATGGAACGGATTTATGCGCTGCGAGATCCGGCGGGTGGGCGAGGAGACGGCGGGCGGCGCCGCGCTCAGCATCTCGGGCACGGCGTTGTTGTTGCTGTTGCTGCTGCCATCGCTGCGGGCAGCCCACGCCGCTGGGCGGAAGCTGCGACGGCGATGCGAGCGCGGCTCCTCGGGCTGTGAGGACGGTGCCCCAGTCCGCGAGTTGGCCTGGCCCATGGTGAGAGGCCCTTCGGCGTGGAAGGCGCGCCTCTGGAGGGAAGGTGTAAAGGAGCGGTTTGCGGAGGGCGTAGGCAGTGGTCGTGCTGTCTCACCTCGCGGCCACGGCGAAGGTCGAACATGATGCATGGAGCCACCGGCGCTAGGGCCCCAAACCACACCAGGCCGCTTCCAGCGCGCTCTGGAGCCAACGCTCGCCGAAGTTTCCCAAGAGCCCTGAGCTGCTCTGCCAGTCTGCCGTTGCGCGTGCTTGGCTTGTTGCTCATGCGACGCCGTGGAGCCCTTGCAGGAAACCCTATATCGCACGCAACCGAACCTGAAACACAAACATGCAGTACTTTGCTCCCCAGCTGCACCCAGAGCAGCAGTCGACCGTCTCGCTGCGTGCCAGCCAGTACCGCAAGAAGCGGAAGACGAGGCACGGCGAGGCGCACGACGATGGGGATCACTCCTCGGATTCAGATTCTGATGCTGGCCAACGGTCACGCACGTCGCGATCAAACGCACACTCACACCCTTCATTTGCCTCAGCCGAGCTAGCACAGCTACGTGTCGCAGGTCTATTACCCGAGGAAGAGTATCGAGTGCCTCCCTCACCGTTCCCTCACGCACCTGCAAGGGTGTCCAAGCCATACCTGGGAGCAGCTAAGATTCAGAAGGAGCTCGCTGGGCCACCCTCGCGCCTCTACACTGCCAACAACACAGCCACCCAACATGACAACACCAGTAGCCAGACAGACGCAAGTAATCTGCGCAGAACGCATCTCAATGTGCTGTCTACCGTCATGCACAGATGCTTGCAGGAGCGCGACTATGACCGTGCTGGCAGAGCTTGGGGCATGATCCTGAGGGCTCAGGCCACTCACGGCAACACAGTGGACCTTCGCAACCACGGCCGCTGGAGCATTGGTGCTGAAATTTTGCTGCGTCGGAAGCCGGCAGGTGTAGCAAGCAATGACCAAACCCATGATGCAGCAAACGCTGATGTCGACGTTTTCACTGAGCAAGGATTCGAGCTCGCAAGGGAGTATTACGAGCGCCTCATTGTTCAGCATCCAACCCGTAAGCAGGCGCCACATGCCGTAGACCAGAGGAGCTTTTACCCTGCCATGTTCTCGCTCTGGATCCAGGAAGTCAACGAGAAGAGTAAGCGCGCGAGGAGACGGAATGCAGAAGAGGCTCGCCGGTCACGCTCCAGAAGCATGTCTATTGACAGCGTCGATGGTCAGAGGAGCACGGATGATGCTCAAACTCGAGAAGATGCCGTTCAAGTCGAAGAACTTGCTGGAGCCATGGAGATTGCTGAGCGTCTTGACGACCTCGTCAAGTCACCGCCGTTTGACAAGCAGACAAGTCTGCTGTATCTTCGAGGACAGATTGCCCTGTGGATCAGCGACTTGATCATTGGCAACACAGCTGCCACAGCGATAGACGAATGGGACCCGTATCCAATCCGCAAGGATATGTCGGTTGGTGAGCAGATATCGAAGCTCAAAAATTGTCAACGGGAGCTTCGTACCGCTCAATCTTACCTGAGTCGTGCTGACGAGAATGGAGACTATCAATGTCAACAGCAATTACAGAAGATCGAGAGCAGGCTAAAGGAGCTGCAGAAGCAGATGATTAAGCTCGAGAGCAGCGAAGAGGATGACACAAATGTCACCATGGAGGACGAATGGTGATCACGACGATTCGGTACCCTGGCTGGCGACCCCATGGCAATACGCTGTTGGTACATTAGTGCAGCAAAAAGTATTTCGAAAGCTCAAGGACTTTGGTCGTCTCTTGAAACGTTCCTGCCTTGCTGGCCGCCTATGAATCAGCCTTCGGGACGTATCGTTGTCTCCAATTGCGGCCTTCCAAACAAGGATCTGGAGCTCAGCCTTGTAGTACTACGCGCCCCAGCAGGCAGCCAATACGAGATCGCCAACTCATCCCGAGCTCGCTCAGCCACCTTTTGAACGCATATGAGCAAGCTTGCCCTCCCAGATTTGAGAGCTGCTCTTGTAAAATTCTATACGACTCCCCATGCCAGTTCCAGCTTTTGGCTTTTCAGTCGGCGATTTTGTAATTGGGATCAAAGTCCTCAATGACGTGCGGAAAGCCTTCCAAGACGCACATGGTGCTTCGTCAATATGGCAAGGCGAGATACTATATCTAGGGTTGCTTGTATCGACCTTAAAACAATTGCAATTGCACGCAACCTCGACACCAAACAGCGCTGCAAGTTCCCTCATTGCAAAGTTGCTGCAACTCATAGACGGACCACTGGAAGATCTGCAACAGACATTAGAGAAATATAGAGCTGCATTAAGGCCTTTATCCACCACATCCAAGATCACGATAGGCCAAAAGACAGTTTCATTTACATTAAGAGGCATCGCTGGAAAGGTCAAACTTCTCCGCGTGCAGATCGAGCAACCTCAGCATCAAGTTGAGCTTCTACTTTCTCTACAACAAATGTAAACGAACATGAGCCCCTGCGCTCTTGGACGCGCTAACAACAGCCTGGTAATCTGGTCAATGAGATCTCCCAAGAGACATGCCGCCAGACAGTGGCTGCGCTACTCACAGCAGATGTGCCAACCTCATTGCAGGACCTCTTCTCGCAGGCTTCTAGTCAACAGACTGATGCACAAGATGCAATATTCCAACATCAACAAGACCTTGAGAGTCGCCTCGTCACTCTTATGACGGACCTGCAAGCCGTGCTAGCGACATCGAATCGTGCGGCGGCCGCCTCGAGGTCGTCAATAGATGCCCATATGTCTAACCAGCTTGAGGCGCTTCGAGTTATACAAGACACAGTCACACAACTGATGGACGTCTTCAAAGCGAGAGCGAATACTTTGGAGACAACGTCAAAGCAAGTGGCTGAATTTCTTGAGACTATGCAATCAACATTGAAGGCGAGATCAGCAGACGAACAGCTTTGCTCGAAAACGAATGAGGACTACAGCAAAGTTACTGAAGACGAGCAAACGTCATCTGTCTGGGAAAAGATCTCGGAACTGCTCGCACGCCTGGCAATCTCAGTGCTGTGTTCCGCTATCGGCGGTGCTGATGCCGTAGCTGTGGCTCAGCGTGCACATCCACAACCACTTCTGCTTGATGCGCCGCGTTACTCTGGGATCTTCACTGCAGTCAACCCTTACGGTGTGTCCAGAACGTACGACGAAGATGGCGATATCGGTGATGGAGGACCGTCTCCAGGAAAGCAGACTGGTCGCTTCATCGAGGTCGTTACACAGAAACATGAGGAGTATTCTTGGTACAACAGCGGAAATTACCTATCCGCCTATGATAGCACCGATAACTATTCGCGTGTCCTCGAGTCGAACGTGCAGCCAGACTCAGAGGCGGCAGATGCTTCTATCAGACCACAACTTGAGGCTTTGAGAGACGAATTTGAGAGTGTCTGGCTCAGCAATCCATCTGTGACGTACAACGATGACAACAAAGACGATAAGGCAACGGATATATCCGGGAATGGCGAAGGCGTCTACGAGTCTGATGCCAGCTCAGAGTTCTTACCCATGACGATGCAAGGTTCGACGCCGAACATCATGCGTTTCACTCTTGGTGCAATACATGACGATTCTACTGCCGCGGCAATGTCTGACCATCCAGTCCGGGGATGTTTACATTGCGACGCAAAGTTCACCGGTGCCTACAGGAGGGACAATTTAAGCAGACATATCAGAATGAAGCACAAGAACACATGTCAGGTAAATGGCTGCGGTAAGACCTTCCAACGAAGCGATGCCTTACTCAAACATCAGAGGAAAGCGCATCCAGGAATAGATCTCGGCTCAGCTAACCCACGGAGTCGCACGGTCGAAGGGAATGCGCCAATTGAACGTGCTCAGCCCGACTCACGAGATGCTTATGGAGCTGAGGACGTGATGCAGGATGTGTATGAGCAGACAGGTTGGGACACTCTCGAGAACCAAGAGGTGCAGAACGGTCACTCCCATTTCGAATCTCGCCATGTCCAGCTTTTGCTGCTTGTGTACTCTTCTATCTTGGTTGAAGCCTTTTCTTTTTGCTCTTCTGTACGTAGCAAGTTCCTGTGACTCCCTCCACGCGGCCTGATAAGTAGCAAACACTGAGCCCGCACCGTGCTTGCTTGCGTACTAACGGTTTTGGAGGCTACAAGAGCATGTCCATGTATACAGCTCATCGACTTCAAGATGCTTTCATAATTCCAAGGGCGTGTAGTCTAAGTGCACGAAGCTCGAGAGACCTTCCTCTGCCGCGGCAAGACGCTCGGATGCTAGTACAGAGGCCCGTCCCTCAGCAACGTGCAGCTCGAGGCTCTGTACATGAGACCGAGAGATGCGGATTCGAATCACGCTGTGTCCATCTTATTGCTGGCGAGATAGCATGGAGAAGTTGGGAGTGTTTGTAGAAGATTTGTTTGCTTTTATACCCTGTATGTGTACACTTGTCTATGAACGCCGAACGATACAGTGCTTTGAAAACTAGGTCTGCGCGTTACAGCAAGTTCGATACTTTCCCAGGCTTCGGCCGCCTGAAAGGATGTGCTTCAGTGTTGAACACCCAGTCGTCCAAGCTGATCATATCCGCCGTCGAGAAGATAAGGTAGAAATACTTCAACGTCTCCGCGGTCCAAAAGCTCTCCATCTTATCTTCGACATTTCCCCTCCTTACTGTTGCGGGGCCCTGCCCCCTATATCGCTGGCCCACCGTATACTGCTCGTCGCCAAAGCCTGTCTGGCCTGTGACATCAAGGAGCTGCCCGTTGGCATACGGCGTGCGCGTGTGCGCGACGATCGCTGTGAACATGTCCCATGCAGCATCCAGATACTCCTGCTTCCCCGTGATGCGGTACAAGATGAACACGGACTCGATGGCCTCAGGGCGCAGCAGGTAGCGCTTGTCACGAATTGAGGTCCAGCCGGGCGGGAGGCCCTTGTCTAAGGCAAGTTGGGCGGGGTTGGAGGCATACTTGCTGCCGTAGGCGTAGAGGATCTTCTCGTGCCAAAGGGTTTCGTTCCAGGGGCAGTGTGTGCGGCTCTCGCAGGGTAGGGTCTTGAAGACCTCTGGACTGATGCCGGTGGGCATTGCGGAGTAGGCGTAGATACAGCCTTTGGTGAGCTTCTCGCCGAGGCCTATGTGTGATGGTGTGCTGAAGAGACGCCCCGCAAGCCCGAACATGCCACCGATGAAGCACGTCAAGTGCTGCATCTCTGAGTCCAGAGTGACCTCGCCAGGCCTCGACACGTGGACATCGCCACAAAACAACATGCTCTTGCCCAGCTCCTCGTCTTGGAGCTGGGGACGATACAGCATGTGCTCGTCGATCTTGATTGCTGAGTCTGCGTACAGTTTCTTGTACACTTCCTCAGCTCCACCAAGTAGCGCGTGCATCTTTGGAAAGTACTCGTAGGTACTGTCAGCGAGCGCACCAAGTGAGAAGAACCGACTTTGGTTGAACTCTTCTTTACGCGCGTTGAGAGTAGTTGGCCAGAGCCCCGGTAAGCGCGTTGAATTCTGGGTGCGATCGAGGAGCTTGGTGATGCGCGCGACAGCATCATAGAACTTCTCTGATTGCTGACTACCTCCTGCCTGATGCTGGAGGATCTGACCCAGGCGCGTGAACTCCATCGTCAGCGATCCCAAACAGGCGAGGCAGATGCTGGTCTCCGACTTGAACGGGAAGCCTTCAGGATCCTTTGCTTTTTCAATATCCAGCCAACCCGTGGGTGTGTGGTTCTCGGTGTCAAAAGCGCGGTATAGCATCTCGCCGAGTTGTATGGCCTTCTCCAGTAAGACAGACTCCTGGCTCAGGTCAAATGCACTGAGCATGCCGCCGAGGTACCGGATAGTAGATTCAAAGACGCTGACGGTCTTCATATCTGATCTGCCAAAGTCGATAAGCGCTACTGCCTGTACGCCTTCATAGAACTCCTCTTTCATGCCCATGATCCACAGCGTATCCAAGGAGTCCACCAGTGTTGCGCCCCAGCCACCAAAGGTCTTGAGGGCAGTCCCAGTAATAGGTCTTAGCTCATCCTGAGCCCATGCGTAGGCTCGATAGCTGTCCCAGCTACGTCTAAACTCATTTCGCACGGCCACACGTTGCGTCTCACGTCGCCCTAGCTGTTCATTCGTCTCTGGAGGAAAATCGAATTGGACTTTTGGGAGCGCTTGAGCTGGCTCGTCTGGCAGCCGTATGGAGGTTTTGACAACGTTGTGAAAGGGCGCGTTCCTCCAATCGTACGACTGCCTTGATTTGTATGACCGCGAGTGGTCGTTCATGTACGTTTCGTGGTCCTCGAAAGATATGGCAAGCGTATCAATAGGCGCGCAGAACCAAGTGTAATATGCGCCGAGTGCTACGGCACCGAGGATGAGGTATGTGATAGCTCGCTGGTGTTGGCGCGACATTTTCGATTGAGTCGCGGTGTTGCGCGGTATCCTAATTCTGCGCATCGTCAGATAGACAGGCAGTGCGACTGCCACAAGATTGGAGAGAGTGGTGGCTGCCTCCTGGCGTCTAAGCAATGGGAAAAGACTGGGTATCAAGAAGTAGCGACGGTGCCAGCACCATCAGATGAACAGGCGAACGAAGGTCTGACCGTGGAAAGAATCAGCATATGATAATGACAAGCTAGAAGCGAAGACGCTGCCCCAACGGTTCCATGTCGGTGTTGGAGGCTCGCTCGACGTCACGACGATTCATTTGTTCAGGAGAGCCATCGCCAAGAAGTAGCATGGCCGAATCAAGGAAAGAACGACAGTCGAGTACGTGGACTTCAGTGGGTGTTTGTTGCAAAGCCATTGGAGTGCTCATAGTTGTATAGGATTAACGGACGGTTGCAATCAGTGTCGCGCTCAAAGCAATTGTTTGAGGGGAAATGTCGCAGTCTGGGTGACGCGCCTTAGCGCGTTCTCGAACTGGCTCGCTTGAATGCTTGTACCTCGACCCGGCGCTCGTCATCACGACTCTCACATCAGACCCATGGACATTTGGGCTCAATCTTAGAGGCTAAGAATCCGTCGTAAATTTTATGGCATTGTCTTTGACGGCCTCAATCCTTATCAGTTTTTGTATAACCGTATCCCCTACCATATGCGCCACTGTACTTAACTTTCCGTACAGATCCTCTAATCCTCCAGCGTAACTGTAGTAAAGTCGCCTTCATAGGCATCTAGTCGCTGGATTTGTACTTGGCCCTGTACTCGTCGAGTCTCTTAATGTCGTCCTCGCTGCCTTGGCTTCTCAGAAACTCGACAATGTCGTCTAGTGTGAGGATAGAGAGCACTGGAATGCCATACTGCTTCCTGACTTCGCCAATGGCGCTGGGCCCGGGCTTGCCATCGTCGTCGTTCTCGGTGGGAGTCTTCTCCTGCCTGTCGAAGGCAACGATGATGCCGACAAGTTTACCGCCCTCCCTCTTGATGATGTCGATGGCCTCCCTGATAGCAGTTCCGGCAGTGATGACATCGTCGATAATGACAATCTTCTGGCCCTTGAGCGACGCACCAACAATGTTGCCGCCCTCGCCGTGGGTCTTGGCCTCCTTGCGGTTGAAGCTGTAGCTCTTCTTGCCGTACTTTGCAGTGTCCAAATCAGCCAGCTTGTCGATGGTTGTGGCAGCGAGCGGGATGCCCTTGTAAGCGGGTCCAAACAAAACATCAAAGTCGAAGGAAGAATCAGCGTCGCCGTGAGCCTTCATGGACTGAGCATATGCCAATGACATGGAGCGAAGCAAATCTGCGCGGTGGAAGAGTCCCGCATTGAAGAAGTAGGGCGAGACACGCTTGGACTTGAGGGTGAAAGTGCCAAACTTGAGCGCACCAGCAGAGACGCAGGTCTCGAGGAATTTCTTCTTATACTCCGGGAGCGCCATTTTGGGTGATAATCTCGTGATGTTGGTGTGGTGTTGAGTGTCACTGCTTTTTACTCCGAGTCGCGGACTCTTCTCGAAAAGGCAGGGATTGGGGCCTAGCGTCATCGCCGTGGTTCAACTTTTGTCGTTCTCCATCATCAGCATCGCCAACGCCCCGTACCCGAGCCACCATCGCCTGCGCATCTGTGCCCCGTGTGCTCCTATCTCTTAATACTTGCTATTTCTCTCCTTAGGCATTTTCGGCGTTAGGAGATACCCTCGACCTGCTCGATCGCGCGGCGCAACCTTCCATCACTACCGTGTCACCCCAGCCAATACCTTCAACATGGGAGTGTACGCTTTACCAGACAGACTACTGCTGTTGCGCGCTTGCTAATGTGTCGTCAGTTGGGACATGTTCACCGGCAAGAAGTCGACGGCAGGAGCTTCGCAATCGCCGCAAGAACCACACGACAACTTCTCCGCGTCGCCGTCAACGCCCGCGCCTGTCGCCTTCGACCCTACCACCGCCATTCAGAACCCCTCAGACTTCATCCTCGACCCATCGCAATTACATCCTCTCGCTGGCCTGAACCAGGACACGCTCGACTACCTCTCCCTCGAAGACTCGGCGCCTGTAGACCACTCCGCACTCCCCAGCCGCGGCTGGTCAGATGACCTTTGCTACGGTACAGGTGTCAGCTATCTGACTGCTCTTACAATTGGTGGTGCATGGGGTCTATCCGAGGGTCTGCAGAAGAACCCGGCATCGATGCCACCCAGGCTGCGCCTGAACGGTGTTCTGAACGCCGTCACAAGACGAGGACCTTTTCTGGGCAACAGCGCCGGTGTCATTGCCTTGATCTACAATGGCACAAACAGCACCATTGGGGCTCTTCGTGGCAAGCACGACCCCACCAACAGCGTCGTCGCTGGTGCGATCTCTGGCGCCATCTTCAAGAGCACACGAGGAACACGGCCAATGGCCATCAGTGCAGCTGTCTGTGCTTCTGTGGCAGGCACATGGGCCGTATGTTGGAGCAACTCCAAATTCGAGGGTTCATGCTAACAAAATCACAGATCACACGAAAGGTCTTCTTCGAGCCCGTCCCCGAGGTATAGAAGCCTACGACTCTCACTACGAACGACCTGAGCACACTATTTGGACTCCTGAAAGTCTGACGCTTTTCACTTCGATACTCAACCTTTTTGCATCGCTTTTGCTCGACTCGGCGTTCTTCTCACCACTCTCCACGCGGGCTCGGCCCACTGTACAATACTTGTGTCAACGGTGGAGAATACAGAGAGCATGTCCATTAGATAAGAACGGGCGGTCTTAGCTTCTTGAGTTCAGGAGCATGTGTTGGCGTGTATTGTGTATCTATGTAAGACCTATGGACGGCGCAAAATAATGCATACTGAAACAACTTAAACCGAAACAGTCCACCAGGAGGGCCATCCATTTCTTGCACATGCTAAGTGTACGCAGATAGAGAAAACAGGATAACTCCCGCTCAGGACCGGCTACCTTCTCTCCAGTTTCAACAAAAGAATGGACATGGCGTGATTCGAACCCGCATCTCTAATCGGCAGCCTAAGAATCGATGTAAAGGGAAATTATGACCTGGATTTGAGATGATAGCAATGAGTAGAGCAGCGAGGCGCAAGCAGTCGCTCGCAGTATGTGATGTATTTCATGATAAAGCTTTGGGTTGACCAGCTCCGTTGAGGGCACTGGTCGGGTATCTTAGAAAGCCATCCGCAAATCCGAACTTTTCAAGTTCCTTTTCCCACCTTTTGCGCGTCAAAGCGCGATCGCCTCTCCTGCTTGCCATTACAGTCATTATGGTCGTCAGGTTGAATAGACGCCTTCCAGATACTGTGATCTGCTATTGTGTGGATGCACATCCCATGTGCCATGGTTGGTCCCCAGGACCGCCGTTTTTGAAGTATAAAGTGTAATAGAGAAGAACGCCAAACCTATGAGTACGCTTGTTGAGATGCGGAAAACATCATGCCTAAATGGGTATCATGATGTCGCGAGATGAGAGTCGAAACGCCGATTATGTGCCGGTCTTGCTGTGTTGAATGTAGTAAGATCGTAGTTCACCAAATAGGTGAAGGTTCAGGTGGACACCGCAAGGTTTTTGACGCCGTTGGTGACCTCAACTGCGGCCGCCTTGGCGGTCTCGAGAAGAGACTGCTCGTCCTTCTGATCCTCAGCGTCCTTCTGGGCGACCGGAGCTTCGCCATTGAAGGTGCCGTTCGAAGTGCCGTTCGAAGTACCATTCGTGCCATTGGTCTCTGTGGGACCATTGGTAGTAACGAGACCGTTTTCCGATTTCTTCTCCATGCCCGCAACCTTCAAACCGTTGAAGAGAGGGAAGATGCCACTGGTGACATGGAAGTCATTGTGGACGATGTTGAGAAGATACCAGGTATCAATGAGGTCGCCAATGACGTATCTGGCAGGGCTGGTGCTGGCGTGACAGTTGGCCCAGTCTTGACCCAGGCGGTAGAACTCGTCCTTCCAGGCAAGGAAGCTGACAGTCTCGACGATGGTAGGCTGGACGATCTCCTTGCCAGGGAAGACACCCCAAGTGACAGCATTGGGTCCCTCGCCAGGAGCGTTGGTCTTCAAGTCCCCGGTCTTGTTGACTGCGTAGTATGTGAACTCAGGATCGCGCTCGATGCGTGTGATGACCTCAGTGATGTACTCAGGAGAGACGAGAACCTCGAGGTAAGATTTCTGGTAAACGTAGCCGTTGCGAGGACCCCAGCCAAATGTTGGGTCTGAGGACTTGGCACCATTGACAGCTGGCTGCGAGTTGATGGTCAAGAAACCGCGCCTGTTCAAGTCCACAAGGTCCTGCTGGATCTGGTTCGCCTCCTCAGTGATGGGCTGTTCACTCCAAGGCAGTGACTCAAGATCACCTTGCATGTAGCGGACGAAGAGGTCGGAAATATCCTGTACCGAAGTTGGCGTGCCCCAGAGCTTGATGTTCTGCTCGTTTGTGCCCTTCAAACCAACACCATATGAGTCAAGCTCACCAAAAGCGGGCGAGCGAGAATCACCCCATCGACCGTTAGGGAACTCATCCCAGTCTTGTGTGCGAGCGACGTAGGATCGGTTGCGGTTGCGCCAGAAGATTGGTCGTACGTTCTCGTCGCGGCGGTTGAGACCGAGGGAAGGCCGCCATGGAAGGGGCTTCTCGAGGGGAGACTCAACGTCGGGCAGGAGCTCGAGCTCTTCAAGAACCATACGTGTAGCCTGGGCCAAGTTCATAGTGTAGCTATAGAAGTTAGCAATGTTACATGTGAAGTACAAGAACCACTTACAAGTGAAGATGCAGGATGCCAGCATCGATCAGCTTTCGGCACATCTCTGCAATGAGCTCGCAACCGACCTCACGGACCTGCACATCATCATTCTTAATAGGCTCCAACGCCTCGGTCCAGCCCTTCGGTACGTTGCAACGGGTCCATTGCGCCCGGCGCAGGAAGGCCGCATGGGTGTGAATTGGCATGATGCCTGGTACGATGGGCACATCGATACCCTTGGCACGCACCTTCTTGACCCAGTCGAGGAAGATGTCGGTGTCATAGAACATTTGCGTCACAACGAAGGTGGCACCGGCATCGACCTTCTCCTTCAAGTGATCTATGAGCTGGTCGACATCGTCGTTGTCGTCGCAGCCTTCCGAGTATGCCGCCACACCGATGTCGAAGTGGTTGCCGTACTTATCTTTGATGTACTTGACTAAGTCCTTTGCGTAACGGAAACCACCCTCGGTCGCCTCCCACTTCTCTCTTTCACGTGGAGGGTCGCCTCTCAGAGCGAGAATGTTTGTGCAGCCAGCCTGATAGGCGTCGCTGAGGGCTTCGTCGAGCTTCGATCGTGCCATGTCGGTACATGTCAGGTGCATGAGTGTCTCGAGTCCGTACACAGTCTGGGCGACCTTGACCATCTCGGTGGTCAACTTCGAGTGGCGGCCACCGGCGCCCCAGGTAATGTCAATAAATTGGGGACCGAAGCCATGCATACGGTCCATGCGGTCGTAGAGGTTTTGGACACCCTATGCAGGTCAGTCTTTGCGCTCTCTGGGCAACTGAGGGACAGTGCGGCGTACCTGGGCGGTCTTTGGTGGAAAGAACTCGAAGGAGAAGGTAGGCTTCCCTTCAGCCCTCGAGCGGGCAAGCTTCTCTGAGATGTGCATGGTGGTAATTTGAAGAAATGAGAACAAGAACGAGAAAAGGAGAATTCAATGGAGACTAGAAGTTGTCAGTAACTATTGTCAAATGTCCCTCATGCATGCAGGTACCCCACACACACCCGGAGGCTTGACTTACCAGGGTACTAAGCGTAGTAGTTCACGCGGGCCCAACGATCAGCAAGTTGTCTGGGCATGTAGGCACAATGTGCGGTAGATGAGGTAGGATGTGAGTGATCTTGAAGTATACAAGTCAACGATGTACGGGTGGAAGTTTTCGCTGGAGATGCAGCGCATACTATTCCTGAAAGAGTGGGCGCCTGCCTCCGATGCGGTCTCGGAGGCGGGCGCCCAGTGGCCGTCGCCCTGCGCTAAGATCACCTTCGTGACGCGCACATCAACTTTGCTGGTTCCAGTTGATGACTGTTTGTCTGCGCGTGTCCCAATGTCAACATTTGTGTGTAAGATGAGTATTGTCTGTCCAACGGTCACACATATGGCGTAGTATGGCCCTATAGGTCGCAATACCCTGTTCCCCCAACCCCACATCTTGACTAACCCCTCAGTGTGGGCGCGGCAGTTGCGTTCGCTCCCACAAGGGTTACCTAATAGAGTAGTCCGGACACGCCCACAAGACGCGCTTCTGTCTGTTCTTGTATTTCGCCATACCCCATCTCTTGTTTGTCCTGCTTTGCCATTAATCTTTCGCCATGCCGCCCATCACGCGCCCTCGCCGCATTGTCGGTGTATCCCTCAAGATGTACTTCGACCTGACTAGCACGCTGTCCTACGTCCGTGGAGTGTTGCAACTAGACGGCGATGCCTGGAACTCAAACGTCGACCTCTTCGTAATCCCTGACTTCGTCTCGCTCACCGAATCGAAACGCATACTCGAATCCTCATCTGTCATACTTGGCGCACAAGACACACATTGGGAAGATAAGGGCGCCTTTACAGGGGAGGTTAGCCCTGTGGTGCTACAGCAAGCAGGTGCGAGGATCGTGGAGATTGGCCATGCGGAACGAAGAGCTTTGTTTGGCGAGACAGATGAGGGTGTTGCAAAGAAGGCCGGTGCTGCTGCGAGGAATGGGCTGATACCGCTGGTCTGCATCGGCGAGAAGACACACCACAGTATAGCCTCAGCAGCGGTAGGCGCGGCGATACAAGAGTGTAAACCACAAGTAACTTCAGTGCTGGCCGCTGTACCTGATAACCAAGAGGTCATTTTGGCTTATGAGCCAGTGTGGGCCATTGGTGCAAAGGAACCTGCAGACCCTGATCATGTTGTCAACGTTACCAAAGAGCTACGGAAACTTGCAGCTGGCAGGAGCGGTGTCACAAGAATTGTGTACGGCGGCAGTGCAGGGCCAGGCACGTTTACAAAGATCTCCGAAGGCGTGGACGGCTTGTTTCTTGGGCGGTTTGCCCACGACATTCAGAATCTCAAAAAAGTCATTGAAGAAGTAGGCGGAGCCTAGAGCTGTCATCTTACGCACATGGCATTAGCTCAACGGACTCATTATAGCAAGTTCTCCCAGTGATGGAGCTTGTTTCAGGTCTGTCATACATCACATGGTGCTTGACCCTGATATCGTAATCAACATTGATTACTGAGCTTTCCTCAAAATGTATGTTCCCCTACATATGCGCCGATTGACTGCCATAGTATGCAAAAGGCTTTGTGTTGCGTGCAAAGGAAGCTTGGAGTGGGGTGACTGCCGCTGCTGCTCGCTCTTGCCTTAATCGACGAACACGTTCTTGTCCTCCGAACTCCGCCCATCACCAAGAACGCACGCCCAGGCCTTCACAGCCATCTCACACTCATTTCTCTCGCTTGTACCGACAGACTGTCAACGACCTTCGACATCTCGGCCTACATCAGTCATGGGTGCACGCGTCCTGGGCCAATTTACCCTTCGCGTGCCGTACCCGCCTCCCTCGCCTCACACGGACAGCTCCACAGGATAGTTTCTGCTCCATACGACAGACTGCACAGTTCCCAAAGCAGGTCATACGGCCAACGTCATTTGTCGCCTCTCGACGCGTCGGTCGCGGGAGACGAGTAACGAGGTGATTGACTTCCTACCCAGTCATGCCTACATGGTCCAGTACCGAGCGCTCGTGATAGGAATTATGGACATAGAAAGAAGGACGCATAGGCGACCGGCTGGTGTATTCCAATCTCATGAAGCTTGGCTCGGAATTTAGTCCGTTGAATGGCGGCGGTAGAGAGTTGACAACGTGTGGACAACCGCGAACTCGCCTCGCCACTCCGCAATGAAAAGACAAAATCCCCTGTGAAGCAGCTCTCCTCGCAGGAGCAAAGAGCAAATCACAACGGAAGCCGCCAAACGACCATTACTTCTTCTCTGTCAGCACCGCTGCACACCAGCGCAGAGTATTACTCAGACACCGTCGTGGCAGCTTGAGGAATCAATAGCTCTCGGACGTTTCGGCATCTCTATCATTTGGGACTCGGCCAGTCTTTCCGGTCCGCGTGTCCTCCAACTCGATCTGGCCACCGAGAGTCGCCCGGAAAAGGAGGCGACGACGATGATTGCGACAGGAATGGACGGAATGGAATCATCTAACAACAGCGAGCTCGAGCATGACAACGCCAGTTCTCAAATCGAACGACTGAATCAACCCTCATGTTCGCCGTCCGACGTACGGACCGTCCGGATCCTGATTGGAAGGTCTACAAAGATCGACACCTGGAGTTGTGGGTCAGCTACATGTAGCTTGCTCGACATGTCGACTGCGAGTCGTCTGTGTCGATCTTACGGGGTCTGCAAAGGAAGCGAAGGTCGACAGAAGTGCGTCTTGGGCGCAGAACGCACAGAAGACAGCGACTGAAGTAGGCCGTCAAGGGGACGGCTCTCGTTCAGTCGTCACGCTTACCACGCCCAACTGCTTCCTTGCTCATCTCGCGAGGTTCCTGGCACCCTTCTCGAGGGCTCAAAATAGTCCACCGCATTCGGCTAGTCAAGCCACATCGCGGAACGCCTCCGGGTCACGTTGCTTGTTCACTCCCGAAACACCTTCGGATGAGCGCAAACACGCGCGATCCGGTGTCCTGCATCACACCACCATCGAGCGAGCAGTCGTGCAGTGCCAGCAAGCGGGGAAGTCGTGCAGCTGCTGGGTCTCTTGCACAGGTTGCAGTCATGATTGGCCGTTGAGGCTGTCGATCTGCACAATGTCGATTCATTATTTGGCAACGAGCGCTACTTCGCGCCGTGGACGACTCGTCAAAAGTACCCTTTGACCGGCCCAGGAACCCAGGACTGCAATGGCTTAGCGGCATGCCGCAGATCACGGTTTGATCTTTGCGGTTGCATGCCATACGACGGAAGGATCGTTGCTCAAGATGCGATGAGATGAAGGTCATGTTTTCCGAATCTCAAACGGCACAGCTCAACGCCTTGAGTTGGGACGCCTGGGTTGCGGCATCATCATGTCCCGGCCTGCAAAGTGACGTCTGGAAATAACCCCGGGTCATGGTACGACAAGCGCGGGCGTAGTATACTTCCCCGCAAACTCAATGCCGTTAGGTGACGGGCCGACGATCATCTAGCTCCAGAACAGCCTGGCCACTCCACAAGATCCCCCAGTATTTCGCGTGCTTTCATCTCCACTTTCTCCGCATAACCGGTTATGATCATAGTGGATTCGAATTGCTACTGGTCACTATCAGAAAGGGCAGCATCTGACCCGTGACCTCAGCTACGAACCTTTACCATCACCACTCAATTGGTACTGAATGCCGAGATCCACCGCACAATTAGCGGTGACAAGGCGGTTTGGCAGCAAGAATGTCATTAGCAAGTCCGGCATATACCGTGCGTCATTGTCGGTCTTCGTAAGTCGACGTTGAGAGCAGTCACGAAGCGGAAGATACGACACTCCTCGTTCATCGTGAGTGGGAGAGTCAACGATTTCAATAGCGCAAGGCTGCTTCGCAGGATTGGATCACTTCGAACGAAAGCCACTTCGCAAGTGCGGAACCAGTCATCTGCCGTGCAGCGTACCAGCCGCTGCCTCATCTGGCCTTAGCTCACACAAACCTCACTTCCTGCCAATGCGGAGAGGGGACATGTTGCTGGCGCGGAGCCGCAGCGGTTGGTCGTGACCTCAGCACGCTTGGTGGCTTTCGGGCTGCAGCCTTCCCCAGGTCTTTGTTGATCGCTTGCTTTCGTCCGGCGACTACACTGTTTTGGAATTACAATCCGTGCATCTGAGTTTAGGATGCATTGATATATCCCCGTCAGCTGGCTGATCCCCCATGTTGCATATATTCTGCCCCTACCCTCCAGCCGAGCTATCCACATGTCCCATCAACACGGATCGACACTTGTCGACGCCCACAATTGTACAACCTGTAACCAATTGATAACTGAAACTAAAGCCGCTGGTCTTTTCGGCAACAGCACTGGTATGACATCAAACCACGCACACGAATCCGTCACTACGAACAATAACCAACACCTCGGCGCAACCTCAGGCAGAGCCGACAACCACAACAACACGCATCTCGGAGCCACATCTGCACGAGACGAGGAGACACTTTCTGCAGGATCAACAGCCCGAGCAGAGTCAAACGCCTACAGGATGAGTGCCAACAACGGAGATCTCGAGAAGGACTTCTCTACCAGGAACGGACCCAACGGTCAGTGTCGGAACCTGAACTCAACTGCTGTCACTGACACATTTTAGGATACGGGTATGGAGGCGGAAACAACCACCAACACCTTCACGACGGTATGGATGAGGACTTGGCTTTGAAGCACATCCGGACCGCCGGTAGCATCTCCATCTCTCCCGAGCTTTTCGAGAAGCTTTACCTTTCGCCAAAGAACGAGGTCAAAGGTGAACTTCGTAAGACATTTGGCAACCCCACTCCTCTGTAAGTCTGATCATGTTTTGCTGTGACAATCATATGCTAATCTTTGAAGTGCTCTTGTGGGCTTTTTGTTGTCTCTCACACCCCTGAGTTGGACCTTGATGGGATGGCGCGGAGCCGGAGGCAGTGGCTCAGCAAGCATTGGATGGTACTTCTTTGCTGGTGGTCTTCTCATGGTTCTCGGCGGACTTGGTGAAGTACGTCCTGCATCTTCCACGTGTCTTTTGCCCTGTGACTAACATCCTTTACAGTGGATTCTCGGCAACACCTTCCCCTTCGTAGTCTTCACATCCTTCGGTGCTTTCTGGCTCGGATACGCTGCCACACTTGTACCTACCTACGGAGCTTATGAGAACTACCGAAACCCGAACGTGGAAAGTAGCACTGGTCTGGAGTCTGTTGGCTTCAACGTCGGTATCGGTAAGTCATATCTATCCCCGTAACCAATATCCACTGATTCAGATCAGCCTACTTCATGATCTCCATGGGCATCCTCTGTCTGATCTACCTTGTCTGCTCGTTGCGAACCAACCTGGTCTTCTTCCTCATTTTCTTCACTCTCGTCCCAGCCTTCGGTCTCCTCGCCGGTACTTTCATCCACGTCGCTCAGGGCAACGCAGCCATTGCGTCCAAGTGTCAGGAAGCAGCTGGCGCGTTCACCTTCGTCACGTGCTTGCTAGGATGGTACATCTTCTTCGCCATTATGCTTGCCAGCGTTGACTTCCCCTTCTCACTGCCGATCGTCGATTTGTCGGGCATGATCAAGGGAGCGAGCGAGAAGCAGAAGGTCGACCACGTCGAGTAACCATCAGGTTACGCATATATCAGGCGTTGACAGGCGAGGAAAAGGATCATCGTTGGGAAGGGAAATTGCTTGTTAGCGACGGCGTTGCTGTCTGCTGAACCAGCTGGTTGGAAATTTCGATCGAACTTTTTCAATCTGTCGATAATCGTTGCTACGAGTGTTGCTACGTATAATGCGTGCTGCGAGCCATAGTGTTGGAAAGAATAAGCTTGAATGAATCCTTGTAACTGCACTTTGGTCCGTCCCGAGCCCTTCTGATAAGCCTTGTGTGTTTGTTAGCTACTATATTGTCCAGTCGATGCGTTCAGAACGTGTACTCTCAGCCAACGCATAGCGGGCTGATCATGCAGCAAATTGACTGCGCTTCTCCTGAAGCCACGTTTGCTTTCGAGGCCAACGACCTTCAAGCGCCTTATGCAGATGTCTTACTCGGCCTCACCGCCTGCACGCCTTCCCGCACAGACACTTCCTTATCCCCAGTGCTCCTTCTACCCGACAGCAAGTCACACGAAGCCACCTTCTCAACAAATACCCCTGACTCACTGGTAGCTGCAACCTCCTGCACAAACGATAGGGGCGTTCGCGCTCGCCTGCAACTATATGCTTCTGATGTGCATACCTTCTGCGAACTGCCTCGGCATCTGCACATATCGACTTTGCTTCAGCAAGAGCTTGCCAACGCGCAGCACACAGCTGTGTAGAACAGCAGCAGCCCTTGGACGCATTCAATTTGACAACGAAGCTGTGTCAGTGTTGCACCGCTCCAATGCATTGGACTTGTTCTTGTTCATCGCAAGGCCACCAACTACTCGACTGCAGCAGTGAGGATCGCGCCAGCCAGAATTAGCGAGCTGCGTATGCGAACAATCTTGTAGTGGTCAGCTACAAAGAGCTTTGCTGGAACATGAAATTGTTCCTCGCTACATCCACCACACAGCGTGCACGAAAGTTTGCCGCCACTACACAGTGAACCAAAGAAAGCATGCCAGTACTACTGCCTAGGGAAAAGACTGGATATGGCGATAAACGAACCCGCTTCTCCTGATCTCTGCAGCCATCAAGGCATCTTATCCGGTTTGCAGCTCGTCTATCAGAGTGCCCATCCCCCACGGACAACGATGAGCTGTGGCTTAGACTACATGCCCTTGAGACGATGATTTTGTGCATGAAGAGCGATACGTGTACATCGTCTGATTTAATTCCGATCGGTACTATTCGGTTACGATCAGCAGACAACAAGAACAAGTCGACAAAATTTGCTATCTGGTTTCGTGGCTGAGATGTTACACAAGTTTGCTACTTCCTGCCATTTCCCAAAAGAGAAGCTTCAAAAGCGCTGTGGTCTGATTATCTGAGCATAGTGAAAGCAGTAAAAGATTGGACACGGCGATGGTCGAACCCGCATCTCTCCCACCATCCCGGGTCTGAGATGGCTGATGCCAAGAAGTGTTTTACCAACGTCTTTGTTCTATCGCGCTGTAGACCACATGCCCTTATAATTGATGAAGTCCCAACGAGCGAAGTGACCTGAATGACAAGCAATATATGTAATATGTTGCTTTGGCGAGCAGGGAAGAGCATGAGGATGCAGAATGAGAGGGAGTCGGTTGGAGAAGACCAGCACGGTGGATTATAACGAGAACGTTGGGCGACAATTTGGTATCACAATAAGACGCCCGCAATGCTACGCTGACCACCCTACGCGCCACAAGCACCGTTGATATCTCTTACACTCAATGCACTTCTAATGAGCACCTCGACCGTTTACGGCGCCTCATGCACCTCCCCTTCGCCAGTACGATGTGCATACTTAGTCGTGGGCGGCAACTCACTCCTAGTGGCGCCGGCATCTGCCTCGTTCACTACATACGAATCGTAATACCCTGTCTGCTGCGGCGCACTGTGTGGCGAAAGTCCTGGAGAGTACGCCGGCGTGGCATCATACTGGATACCATCATGCTTCCCCACCACTGCGTTCTCATGCCTTCGTCTCCGCCACCAAAACACCGCACCAGCGATGATGGCAAGACCTGCTAGACCACCTATCACGGGGCCTGCGATCCAGGCCTTGCTCTCGCTGTCACTGGAATCAGAATTGGGATCGGCTGGTATTGATGTGCTGCTTGATGATGGGCTTAAGCTCGGTATTGAAGATCCTGACAGCGCGGCAAAGGTCGCGCTTGCCTTGTCGCTGACCGTGCTCGTTGTGTTCTGCAGATAGCAGTTGTTGAACCCATTTTGCAGTGTAGAGTCGAAGACTACTCCGACGCATTTGTCCGTTGTCGCACAAGAATCCATGCATGCCGTTATGTTCAACGTGTGGATCTGGGTGATGTTAGTGCCTTCATTGAGCTGGCCGCAATGGATGTCGAAGTTGTGGTTGCTGATTGTCGAGTATGTGGTATCGGACGGACAGGTGGAATCTATGCGGTCGAACGATGTAATGGTCACGGAGTGCAGGACGCCATCTTTGGTGGGTGGTGTTGCGAGCGCGTTGTCAGACCACCCTGTTTTGGGCCAGCAATTGGCGAACCCAATACTGTAGTCGGGGTTCCAGGACACGCCTTTGCAGAGCGGCGACTGATCTGCGCAAATGCGCACGCATTCTGCCAGGGTCTTGGCGTGGTAGAAGCCGATGAATGCACCCTCGACGTGTTGCGTATCCCAGCATGGCTTTGGATAGCCTGACCAGCATGTGTCGAACCCGCCGATGACTTTGTTGCATTGCAGTGTGTAGCCGAGACCGGGAAGACCGTCTATGGTGTGCGTGCTGAGATCGTTGTCGGGACACGAGGTATCGATATTTTCGTAAGTGTTCGAGGCGACGAGTGCCGAGTGGGTGCCGTCTGTAGAGGCGACAACGCCGCTGACGGTTGTATTACCATCGCGGATCCAGCACTTGTTGTCTTCACGCCATACTACGCCGTAGCAGCCTTCCCCATTTCCCCAGTAGCGTGAGCAGTGTTCCATGCAATCCGCCATGGAAGGAGATGTGAAGTACTTGATGTCCATGGCATCTATGTTTGTCAGTCGTTGCTCCTAGATTGGGACTCACGACGCACCATGCCCAGGATTGTTGCTCTTGCAGTATGTCGTGAAGCTGCAAAAAGGTCAGAGAGCATTCGCTGGAGCAAGTGAACCGCTAACCTCATGCCGTTCTTTGAAGTATACCCGGATGTTGGGCATGGAGTATCGTCACGCGCCGTAAGATCATGACTTCGTACCGGTTCTGCGATCACTGCGATCCGTTAATATCTGCTCTTAGAGGCTTTCTCCAATTCTTTGACTTACATGGGGTCGCCAGCGCAGCGCTGGCCCAGATCAGAGCCAGCAAAGTGTCCGTAGACATTTGCACCATGATGATTCTGCTTTTTTGGATTGTTCGCGCGCAGAAGAGAGTAAGGCCTCTCGCTAAGAGAGGTCAGCGCGCGTGAGTGCAGTTCAGGTATGTCACAGCAATGTGTTTGACCGAAATCGAAATCAAAATCCCAGATCCATGGGAAGAACGACACTCAGGCCTCCCGCTTATAGGATCTGTACCCGCCACACGCGATCGATCATCCATGGTGCTTGCATGGATCGGAGCTGTGAGACCACTGCCTGCCCAGGAAAAGATTGACGTCGAACCAGCGTCCAACGGTGGAGCATGGGAGACTTGCTTGTGCAATGCAAGCTTACTCGACCTGAAAGAGCTGACCAGTCAGAACTTCACCCGTCCGCTAGCGACATTTGACGGGGTCAGTGCAGGCCTATGGCAATGTGCATGTTCGGCGGTATGGCGACCAAAGATGGATCGATTGCTGACATGTTGCAACACACCACCTTCGTGCTTCAGATTGCGGCGGTTACCCATCTCCAGTGTACTCCGCAAGCAATCCGCTCCACATTGCCGTCACTGCCATCGATATGCCGACCAGAGGGCGATTCGATAGCGAGCTCTGATTGATGAGTGTTGCAGGTTGCAATTTCGGACTTGCTGTCAGATGCATCCTGCTGCCAGGGTCCTTCCCATCCCATGGCGCGGTCGACCGGGAAGTTCCGGACAAACCATGCCTAGTCGGGCAAGGGTTGCGCAAGGCTGAGCGAGTTCGCAGCTATTCTTGTCAGCGATCCTGATTATGCCATGCATTCGATATTGACCCAACGTACAGCCTCAACACCTAATGCTGAGCTGAAGCTGTGCTGGCTTCTGGCGGGATGAAAACGTGCTGGCTTTTGGCAGGATAAATGAGTGGCAGATGGTACGCTAGAGGATCTGTGTCGTGGACTGCAGGCTGCCAGGAAAGAGCGTTTGGGTTTTAGGTAGGCAGTCACACCCAGCAACATGATCATGTCTATTGTCGGTCATTGGAACATAAACTTGCATTACCACACCGGTGTGAAGGACCGGTGCGTAGGTATCTGAAGCATCCTGAACGCCGCCCATGATTTTTCTACCAGTCACGCCATGACGGTACACAAAACGAGACAACACAAAGGCACGCTCTAACGCCTTGCGGTCTTTCCGATACCACGCTTTCCAGCAGTCTGTGTGGCTATTAGCAATGTCCAAGTTGATTTGCAGTGGAGGAGAACTTACCAAATGCTTGATCAGCGATCCGGTCTGGTGCCTATCGGCCTCACCCTGCCTTGCCATCCTGTTCATCTTCTGCTGCGACAGCTTGGCCAGCTTCTCTGCCTTGGTCGCCGCAGCCTCGTTTGTGACACCGTCGGTTCTCCTGTTGGTGCTCTGGCTGCGTCCGCGCATCTTCGCCCTCTCGATGGCGTTCATGGGCTTGTCAATGTCCATGGAGTCGCCATCAGCAGCTGCAGCACGCGATCTGCTGCGGCCACGAGCCTCTTCGGCGCGAGCTGCGATCTTGGAAGTGTCGTGACCCAGGCTCTCCAAGTGAGACTCCATCTTTGATAGCTTGACGGCCTTTGCTGTGCGGGGAATGACGGCCCTGTTCTTCAGACTCTTGCGCATCTTTGCCTCGTTACGGATGAGTTGCCTCTTCTCGCGAATGAGCTCTGCTTTGTATCTGATGTCTGCCTCCTCGGCATCCTCAAGGTCCTCCTCAGAGTCGTAGTAGCCCTCAGCCTCGAGCTTCTCCTCCTCGGCCTCAAGGGCCTCAAGCTTGGCCTCGATGTCGGGGTCAATGAAGTCGTAAACATTCTGGCCCATGTATACCTCAGGGATGCGGTCCTCTTTCCACTCAGGGTTCTCCAACAGGTAGTTCTTGCGCATGTTAAAGTTGTATACACCAGCACCGCCATCCATCTCCTCCAAATCGCGCTCGAGAAGAGGCCTGTCTGGGTCTTCCTTGTCGTACTTCTTCTTGTTGAGAGCAGCCTCTGGGATGGAGGTCTCGCGTGTGACACCTCCGAGGGGCTGGGCAACGTGAATACGGCGAAGCAGCTCGCCGAGACGACCGGAAGGCTCGCCAGCGCTGTTTGTACCAGCCTTGAGCTTCTCTGCGTTACGGGCAGCGATGAGACGATCGCATACGTGGTTGCGCACTTGCATGACACCCTCCTGGGTGTTGCAGGAAAGCTCGAGCATCTCCACCTCACCAGACTTCAGCATGCCCTGAAGCGCCTCCTGTGTCTCTGGGTCCAGCTGGCTGGGGCGCATAAGATCGATCTTGTTGATGACGATTGTGATCAGCTTGTTGGCGAAGAGGGGCTTGATGTTGTTGAAGAGAGCAATTTGCGAAGCAACGGAGTAACCGCACTGCTCACTAAGATCCATGAAGTAAAGAATGTGGGCGCGAAGATGGGCAATAGCACAAATCGACTGGTGCTCAATGGTGTTCATCTCCTCGAGGGCGTGGTCGAGGATACCGGGTGTGTCGACAGCCTGGAACCGCAGCATCTTGTAGTCACTGTTCTGAGGTTAGAATTGCAGCTAAAGAATATTTTCAGACGAATGGAACTCACAAGTGACCAACGTAGAGACTCTTGGTTGTGAAGGCGTAGGGCTGGACCTCGACATCCGCGCGCGAGATGTTCTTCAAAAACGAGGACTTGCCAACATTGGGGAAACCAGAAATGACAAGTGTGCGGGTGTTGGGGTCGATCGAGGGCAGACGACCCAGATGTTGCCTGACCTGCTCAAGGTAGACGAGGGGGTCCTTGAGCCTCTTGCAGATTGTGGCCATGCGACCCAGCGCGGCCTTCTTCAGCTGCTTGCACTGAAAGAGAGACTGTCCGTACTTCAGGAGACGAACGTAGTCACGGGCGACGGTCTCGATCAGCGACTTGGCGGTCGACAGCTGACCAAGCGCGATGCGGAAGTGGTCTGCATCGTAGAGGGTGTTGAGCAAATCGCGGTGGAACGGGTGGATATCCTGCAGGCGGGGGAAGGCATCGATCGTTTGTGTGAGGCGCTCGGTGAAGGTCTCGGAGGTGTACTTGACCTTACGGGTGTAGAAGGCTCGGATACGGCTGATCTTGAAGCCTGCACGAATCTGCGTCCGAGTAAGTACTGTGCGCCTCGCGAGATTTGCGCAGAAATCGTACCTGAGTGGGGAGACGCCTCTGGGTCCTCGACAAAACAATATCCAAGAACTCCTGGCTCGTAGGCACAACGGGAATATCCTTCCATTGAGTCTTCATCTTTGCGGCGGTGTGGGAGGCTGTTGTTGTCGCTCTGCAAAAAAGTGCGAACGAAAGTTTTGGGCAACCGCAATCGATACCGTGTGGGGCGGAAGGCGCGCCACTCGGGGTCTGTCTTAGTGCAACCGAAGTGGGCCCGCCTTGCCTCGACCTTCATTCGACCCAGTATCGATTTGCCTAGTACTGATGATGAACGATGCAGCGCGACGGCAGCAATACTGATTTAGATTCCAGTTCGATTGTGAAAACGATCTCATCTACTGGAGCAATTCCTCCGCAAGCCTTGAAAGCACGGAATGGGCTAGCAGAGCTGGACAGAGTTTGGTGATTTGCTGTATTCCATTGCTTTGTCCGTCCTCTGAACTGCTCATGAACTGCCTGCCAACTCCGCGCTCATGCTGTTCCATAGCCAAACCCCCGGCGCCGTCGTCCAGCTACTGTTGTGCACTCCGAACCTGCACTGTCATGTTCATTGAGACAGGACCTTCCAAGGCTCCATGTCGAGCTCAGCCTCATCGTGCATCTCCGAGCCAGAACACTAATCCTGCTCGTCTTCTCCATCCAACATAAGTCTGGTAACACTGTTCTACGAGTTCAGGTAGTTGCGAATAGCGCCCTGCAGCTTCCCTGCGCCTTCACCAAGCATGTTCGACAGGTTCTCGAGGTCATCGCCCGCAGTGATGCCAAACTTGCGGACGAAGTCCTTGGCTGCGCTCTCAAGATCACCGTAGTCATCCTCAGGAATGTCATCCTCGGGGCGGCCGAAGTATGCGTTCGATGAAATGGCAGATGCACCTTCAAAGCCTGCGATGTGTTAGTATCAGGACAGAGGACTGAATTGAGTAGTTGTGACATACCTGACAGTCGCTCCTTGGCTTGCGCACTCTGCGCGGGATCGTAGTTGTTGCGTCCGAAGAACTCATCGCTGGAAATGCCCTTTTGTGTGCCAAACTTCTGGCGCGCGTACTTCTCGCTATCGTCTTCAACAGGCTTGCTGACGCTGCCAAAGCCGCCCATCTTCTTCGCTGGCGCCGCCTTCTTAGCGGCACCGACCTGCCCAAATCCAAGGCGTGCAACGCCCATGCCCAATCTCTCAGTGTCTGCGTCCCATCGGTCAGGCTTTGCTGTTGAGCCAAACCCTCCACGCGGTGGCGAAACGGGTGTGGGCGCTGCGATGTTCGAGGCTTCGGCGGCCTTGGGCTTCGCTGTAGCAGCTGTCTCAGCAGCCTCGGCGTCGGGATCGTATCCGAGCTTCTCGATGCGCTCGGCCTCCTCCTTTGCCTTGCGCTCGGCCTCGTCGAAGTCCAACCCTCCATCAGCTGGGACCACCTTCTTAGCTCCCAGCCCCTTCTTCTTCGCACCCAAGATGTTCTTCTTGGGCGCGGCGCCCGCTGTGGTCTTCCGTACTGTAGGCTTGACGACCGCAGGTGTGCTGGTCTCGGTTGCCACGAGTGGCGACTTGGGGCGGTCTGCTCCGTTGCCTGCTACACCGCCGGGCTTCAGGAACGGTGACTGGGCGCGTGGTGTGCCGGTTCGCGAGGGAGGGTTCGAGGGTCGTTTGATGGCCGGCTTGTCCCATGAGGAGAAGAAGTCGTCGTCTTCGCCGGCGGGTGTGTTGCCTTCGCTGATACCAACGACCTCTGGCACATCTGTAATCACTACCTCTTCAGGGTAGCTGGCGTCCAAATATCAGCCTCTGTATGCATTGAGTGGTCAAGGCAGACATACAGCTTAGCATCTGCTGTGCACCGCCTTTGCAGCTCCTCCTTGTACTTTGTGGCTGCGTTGCTTGTGTACTTGGCTTTGGGGTCCTTGCTGGCGAGCGCAGCGGATCCACCGTGCGATTGGAAGTACTTGGTCGCACTCTCGTTACCGCCGACCTTCATGATTCGTAGCTGATCCCATTGCCAGACTATATCGGTCAGCAGTGCATCTTGGCATGTGCCATTCTAGAGAAAGATGTAGTCGTACTGTCGAGGTTCGTCGAGCGCACGAAGGAGATGTGCACACCCATGTTACGGTGGTTCGAGGAACAGTCGAGACACAGATAAATGCCAAAGGGAACTGAACTCCATGTTGGATTCTTTGCGCCGCAGTCGAAGCATATCTACAGTCCATGTTAGCCCTCGTCGACCGCCCCTCCCTGAATAGACCGTACTTTGTTGGCGGGCTTTGCCTTCAATTTGGCAAAGATGTTCTGCGACTGCGTCTTCGTAGCAAGCGCCATCTTGGCGACCTGGTAGTAATGCTACGGGTGTGGAGAATAGGAGGTCGAGGTTAAGTCGCGGTGGGGATTATTTTGGCGATCCCTAATGCCTGTCTGGCCGTTCCAGCTGCGAGGGAGAGCGCACGTGCTTAGCGCCGAACCGTGGACTCCGGCGCGTCATTGCTCTTTCCTTCACAACCTCATACACACTCAGGGATATAAAAATCAGACTTTCGAAATAGCTCATTCATGCGTAACTTCGGCTGCATATCAATTGCTCAGACGTGTCTGTGGGTATCCAATCAATCTATCAGCGGCTGGCTATCTTCCCCTCACTCTCATCCCACGTTTGAACCGCGTGACGCTTGGAAATACCTACAAAGATACAAGACTGACGATAGCGGTCTACCTGAAGACAACTGACTTCGCACCTATCAGCTACTGAGATTTTAGACATCACTCACCCTGCGCCATACAACACTACTATGACCAATACGCAGACAGTCCCAGCACGCCGCGGCGTTGCAACCATCGTTCGTGCCAGCCAGAAGATCAAGATCATCAACACGCATGGGAATCAAGTCGTGGATACCTGGGTCTTCGCACTCCCTTCCATCGCCTTAGGAACCGCCTCTTCTCGTCTCGAAGCTCCGCTCTACCCTGCCGCTTCGGCCGCTTCCTCGTCTGCGTACTCCACAGCAGCAAATCGCGCTGCTGCCGGGCCAGAATACATGTCCATGTGCCACTGCCGGGCCACACTACTGAAGCTCATACCCGGAGTCGGCGACACGCTGGTTAGCCAGAAACGCGCATCCCTCGTTAAGCTGATCGAAGATACAAGCCCCGGCGTCCACGATACTCTGATAGCCGCGTGCGACCGCTGGAGGTACTCAGAACTAGGTGTTGAGACGTACCATGAGAGCTGCACGGACAACTGCTGGGACGCTTTGGCTGCCTTGGCTAAGAGCTTGGGGGACTCAGAGGAAGGCGAGATACTAGCTGGGCTGCAGACTAGGATGGGTGGGAGGGTGCCAGATCCTTTCAATTTGTTCATGAATATACCGGTCACGCAGGAAGGAGAGGGTGCGAAGAGAGGGATTAGTTTTGAGGCGCCGCTGACGAAGCCAAGGGACTATGTGGTCTTCGAGGCGCGGAGGGACGTCGTGGTGGTCATGAGTGCTTGTCCGCAGGATGTGCTTGACATCAACGGGAAGAAGCCCGTAGATGCGCACTTTGAGGTCTATTGATCGTGCTTAGCTTGGGCTACTCATGCTCGTCAGTTCTTGGAATCGATGCGACTTGGATGCATTTCCAGTAACAAGCGCAACATTTCGGCATCCACGGGTGCACCTGTTCAACTCCTTGCACTCTTTCACTTCCACCCCGACACTTACGCGCTTATTGGCTTGGTAGAACAATACCTTCTCACACAAAAGCGCCTACCCTGTTCACCGACAGCTTTGATGACTCTACCTTCCAACCACAACATCAACTCTCCACACGATGACTTACTTGGACGACTACCCACCAGAGATCTTGCGCCGCATTTGCGAATATATGCTTCCTCAAGGGATGACGTTCAGCTTCGAAGAACGCACCGGTAATTGTAACTCAGGCTACAGCCTCGTGTGGGTCATTTGGGCGGATGTGCCTCCACATCACCGAATCGTTGTCCGTCGCAGAATACGGGTACCGTACATCCGCCGCGGGGACGAGAAGTGCTCTGCCTGCGCGCCTACGAAGGAGAGCTGGGAGAACCACAATCTAGCTCAGGACATGCATTTCCGGCTTCTCCGAGTCTGCAAGAACATTGCAAACGAGGCACGAGGTAAACCAGCATAGCATAGGTCAACTGCGCAGGCTACAACATACTGAGATCGAAACAACAGGCACGTTCTTCTCGAACAATATAATAGGGCTGAGGATCAGTGAAGAACCACGGTATTTGGAGCCTGCTGAGTTTTATGTGTCAGCGGTCTTCGGTCCGTTCGGTTTGCTCAGCAGCCCGCACCTCATCCGCGATCTAAGGCGCGTCGATTTGAATGTATCGATTGACCGCAGGGAATCCGGAGGGCTTGGCTGTCCACCTTGTCAGAATCGCAACTTGGAAGAGTGGAACGCTACGCGTGATCGGCCAGTGCCTTGCCTTGCGCCTGCGTGGCGAGGGTAATGAACTGAAGGTGGACTGGTCGGTTCGAGTGAACAAGTATTGGGAGAATAAAGGTGCGACACGCTCGAGTGCGCGTCTCGAGGGTGTTGGCGGGAAGAAGGAGGAGGTTGTGCTTACGAAGAAGAAGACCGATGATCCTACGTTCGACTGGGTCGAGTTTGCTCATCGCAACGGCATTGACGTTCCAGCCCAAGCCGTGAGCTTCTTCCCGCGCCAACGAGACAACTGAGAGCAGCTGCCGCTTTGACAGCTCATGTCTGCGTAATTACCTTTGCCATGTTGCTGTATGCTGGAGCACCTTCACCAAGGTCCTCATGAACTAGGAACAGTATGTACCGGCATTAAAGCTTGAGGCATACAGCGGACTCTGGATGGTTATGTGCTTGAATGAGACACTGAGAACGATGGTGTTCTGTCTCTGCACAGAGTCCAGTGGATTAGAAGTGGCGTCGCGTCGTTGAGTCCGATACTTCCTGATTGACTGACCCAATGACATGACCAAGTGGCTTGGCGGCTGCCTGATGCACGCATGGGCGGCAAACGCTTCCTCCTTCGACTATAAATAAGACAAGTACCTCTGAACACGTTTAGGTTTTGAAGATAGCGATATCAAGCAATACACGTCATGAATACCCAAGTCCCTACCACCGCTCATGACAGCAAAGCGTCGCTTTTTGAACAACTTCCCCCAGAATTGTTGCATCGGGTATTTGACTACACTATCCCGCACGGGCTGACATTCAGCTTTGAGCAGAGTAGGTCTGCAGTCGACAATACCACCTGGACCCTCTTCGCAGCGAGAGGGAAACACGCTCCGCGAGCGCTCGTACACAAACTCTCCACTAAAATTCTTGCTCCGCACAGGCGTGGTACGGACGAGCGTACCATGCACATTGACGAGACTATATATCGTTGTGGCGTATGTGAGAAGGCGTATCGCTGCGAGTACGAGCTTCGCCCGGAAGACGTGTGCTCGGAGCTAGCACTTCTGCATGTCAATAAAGCCCTTGCCAGAGAAGTACGAGGTGAGTCGCAGAACTGTACATGGATTCGCTAGTCTCAGAAGGTACTGACACGTCATGGCTTTCGTTTTTGGTAAGAACATCTTCAGCTTCCATATCACAGGAACGGCGGACCGTCCTATCTCCCTCAGATCGCCGCTTGCATTTGGACCTCTTGGCTCACCAGATCGCATCCATGTTTTGCGCGACCTGAGATGCATTGAACTCACGCTGATGGCGAACGACCTGACATCTTGGACAAGAGCGCGTCTCCAAGCTCGCACACAGTACTTCGTTGATGTACTCCAAGAACACGCAAAAGATGCAAGCAAGCAATCTTTACTCACAAAACTTGACGTCCGTATTGCGGTCAGGGAACGTAGTTACCGATGCAGTCGTCCGCGTTGGTCATTTGAAGACCTGAGGCGCAAAAGAGACTCTGAAATCCGCACAGTACCCGATCGACTCCTATTCGCCCTCGAGCCTCTGGCATCGCTCCAGGGAACTCCAGACATCACTGTAAGTGGCGTACCTGACTGGTTCAAAAAGTGCCTAGAGATGCGCATTCGTGGTGATGGCGGTGAACTCGAAACGCTGAACTGGCCGACGAAAATAGTCAAACGCCAGAAGAAAGAAAATCGGAAGAAAATCGAGGTTGAGGTGTCTACCCGCCAGGGATGGCATCCGGTGTTTGATTGGAGGCAATATGCAGCACGCAACAGCATCTCACTTCCTGAGAAGATTGACACTTGCTTCCCAGCCTCGGTGGGTGCAGGTGAAGTAGTCGAAGTCATCTCCTCAATTCCGGATGCACTCATTGCAAATTAGTCAGAAACGCTAGCTCTGCATGAGCACTCCCGCTCTCAGACTCTCACTCCAGTGCAAACGCACGTCTTGGCGCACTATGGATCTATAGCATTTAACGGCGCCACCACCACTTCATTCACGGCATAAATCTGTCACCAGTACGCAATATCCACGACTCTGACCCATGGCTACCACTTCCCAAATCGCGACCCACAACTCTCCAGAGATTGAAGGTCTTCGTCCAGAACTGCTCCGCCGTGTCCTCGAACACGCACTGCCCCACGGTCTCACCTTCAGCTTTGAGCAGTTCGATAAGGATGACCAATTATGGAAACTCTTTGCATCAGGTGGCAACGGCAGGGGACGCCCCATCGTCAACCGGCTTTAGGCAAGGCACGCGGGCAAAGGCAGGGCCTCGGATATCCACCTTGTAGATATGTGCTTCCAGCTCATGAGCGTTAGTAAGATCATCGCGAGTGAAGCACGGGGTAAGTGCACATTGCCCAGAACATAGAACACAATCGCAGGGCTGATGATATTGTAGCTCTACTGGTTAAGATCGATGAGATCTCGTTGTACATCTTCACTCGCCACTGAGCACGTCTGCAACATTTCGCAAATGTGATCAAAGAGCACGCAGACGACGACAGCAGACGGTCGTTCCTCAAGTCCCTACGTTCGCCTCGACACCGGCGGACTGGGCGATGCCCCGTGGCGAGCTGGGTTCTATCCCCACCTTATATTTAGCGACAGTGACAGCGACGAAGAAGTCTCACCGTTAGCGAAAGGCATATGTTCGCACTGGAGGTCGTTGCTTCGATCCAGGGAGTCTCTGATGTATCGGTCTCGGGCGTAAAGCCCGGCAGCCAATTTTGCATTGGCGCGCCTTTGCTGAGCGTAACGGTATCAAGGTTCCTTCCAGCATCGGCAGGTTCTTCCCAGCGGCAGAATATGAAGGGCAGTAGACTCTTCAGTGTAGATGGCTCTGCAGTAGCAAATACATATTAAGCTCGATCGAGAGCTCTCCATCCTTGACATTATCACCATTCATCATTGAAGCGGACACGGAAGCAATCTACAACAAAACTCCCAATTCTGACGCTTGCGTTCACTCATCATCTCTATCTCCCCAGACACCCATCTCCTCCCTTGCTACCGCATCAAGATCTACCAGCTTCCCTTCTTCATCTTCATCGTCGCTATCATCGCGCTCAACATTACTCTCCTTCCTCCTCAAGTCTGCCCACCCAGCATCCTCTTCCTCATCTTGGACCGGCAAACCCGGACTCGGTGGCACAAAGTCATCCATGATGTTCATCGGCAACCCTGCAGGGACCTGACGGCGCTGCTGAGAAGTGCCGGGTGGAGGTGTAAGAGGCATCATTGACATCTCCGGCGGCCTTGACAATTCCGGCTCGTCGATCTGGTGTGTATTCGGGCTCTCTGGTCTCGTGGGAGGCGTGACAAAGCCCACTGGAGGCCCAGGTGCGACACCCGATGAAGCTTCAGAGTTCTGCTCTGTTCTGGAGGTATTCGATGGATTGCCGCGATACTTCGGCTCCCTCTCTTCCCTTCTCTTGCCCTCCTGTGTCTGCTTCTTCGGTGCAACGCGCTGCGGTTCCGGTCGCTCAGGCCCAACGCGACTTGTGGCTACTGCAGGTGTCGCCTCACCTTGCTGTGTTGGAGGTAGATTCGCGTGGTGTTCCTGCTGGTGCTGCTGTGAAAATGGGAAGATGCTGAACAACGTGGAACTCAGACTGTGTCTGTTTGGCGGTCCGGGGCGCTCTTCGGCTTTCAGTCGGTCCGATGCAGTAGTAGGAGGTGGCAGTGAAGCTGAATGGGAGTGGGATACTCGTGAGGCAACTGGACTAGGTGGCTTCGTGACAGTCGTGGCGGGCAGGTCGGCCCCGCACATTTCACATTCTGTAAGAGAGGCGTGGTTGAGGAAGGTGCAGCGGGGACATTGCTTCCTCTCTTCTGGAGTCGAAGGCCGTTGTTCAGAATCGGCAGGCACTTGGGGTTGCGGCCGCGGTGGTTGCGGCGGTGCAGCTTCCTCTTGCCTTCGCTCCTGCCTGTCTCCACCTCTGAGTCGCCGTTGTACTGCCGTATTCGCCGTGATCGATGATTTCAGTGCAGCAGCCGCACCTCCTTCAGGACTTGGGTCGACAGAAATGAAAATCTGTACATCTCTCTTCGTGCCGCACTTCATGCACTGACATTGTCTGACAACGCTCTTGGTATATGTCTCTGAGACCTCAGCTGGCGAATCGAACCTGATCTCGAAAAGTCCTGGCTCTCCGTAGCCATCACTTTTGCTCTTACCTCTGCTATCGAGAGATCTGTTGCTTGCATATCCAGCGCCTCTGGCTACGATTGGTGTAATGGGATCTACAGCTCCAATGACTAGATGATCCACAAATGGCACCAGCATCAAGGTTCCACTGCTCTTGATCCTCTGGTCGACTTCTGGGCGCAGCTCAAATTCATCTACGCTGTGCAGAACCGTGAAGTACTTCGCGAACATGTCGCCATACCATCGCCTGACCTGTACACCCTGCGCAAGCAAGTCTTTGGATTCGGTGCGTGGCGCCGGGCTCGGCCACAACGCATCGATCAAATGCTTCTCTTTCAACGCCTTGCGCACCATCAGGTCAAGACGCGCACATTCGAACAACTTCTTCTCCAACCGATCGTGCAACTCGTACTTCGCAAAGCGAACCACCAAACCGCGCACAAAGCCAGAGTCGAGGTGCCATTTTCGTGTGAAGTAGTCGAGGGACTCCAAGTCTTTCTGGGCTTGCGCATTTGCTGGCCGCACGCTAAGAGGCTGCAGCTCGTGACCCATGTTCACCCATCGTTGCGGTTGCCGCGGATCGGCGGTTGCGGTGGACCAAAAGGATCTTATCGGTGCGTATTCGGCTCTGAAGTAGTTGAAGATGAAGTCGAGAAAGTCGCCTTCGTTGAGAGGGAGCATCGCGTGGCCTCGTGGGATGTCCATGGTGCCGGGTGTGTGGCTAGATTCCTTTGAGGTATGACGAACGATTGTCGCAAGGTGAAGTGTCGTACACTATCTTCACCGCCTGTAACACCAGATTCGATGCAAATATAGACCCGAACCTGTGCGCAATAGTTCAAAGCTAGCTCTTTCCACAAGCCGTGCGGCGCGCTAGATGTTAGCTAAAGCTGCTGCCTGGGGTAGTTGAAGAAAGATACGTGTGTGGGTAAGCTGCAAAGATGCTCGAGTGACGATGCATAGACAGCTGCGCCACACCGCGTGATAGCCTCTGGGATGATGATCTCTGATTGGCTCATGGTGCACCGCTGCGCCTTTCGCGATTCCATGGTTGCTCGAGAGCGCATACGTCATCTGCTGAAGATGTGGCGGGCCGCGGCTGCGCCCCACTCTTGAGAGTCCGTTCACAGCCGCTGGAGGCTTTTGCTCCAGCATCACGCACTGAAATTCTTGACACATTGGCAGCCGAAAGTCTATTCGTCTTTTCGATGTGAAAATGGGAAGCTTCCCCTCCTTTGCATAATCAAACCCTGCCTTCTGGCTGCTTTATGTATTGGCATCTCCGTTTCACTTACGCGTACAATCTTGAGGAAGATGACATCCTTCCAATATCACGTATCGCTCTAGGATACCTAATATTTGGCAGCCCCTTCATGCGGATCTTTCGCATCCCTCATGTCTACCCGAGGATTACCTCGTCCCCTTCTGGAGCCGACCAGATACTTCTGCGACCTTTGGTCGTCGGGACACTGTTGTGCGGTTGGGAAGAAATGTTCGATACCCATCTAGGAGGACAATACTATTGCATAGGGCAAACTCTTGCCAGTCGAGGACAGGCTGAGTGGGCAAGCGTGTCGATACCTGCACAGTCCTAGCCCATGACTGGCCGTCGTTGGACTGCATTGGCCACTTGAGTGTTGCGAGTGATCCGCCTTTTCCGCGAATGGCCATGGACAAGCATAATTTGAACCACAGCGGGAACCCTTCGACAATGATTTCCCCAATACCCTAAAGCTTTACTAGCGGCTCTAAAGTAAACACATGCTTCTTAATGCGCGTGTGGGTTTCATCGATCACTAAGGGGTCGAGGACGGACTTTGGTTCATCGTACTCTAGGACGTGTGCCTCTCGTACGAGTCCAAGTCAATGAAGCCACCCAGGCTTGGATGTTGTGGATGTCGTAACTCGTCCTCAAAAATCTGATCCCAAATCTGGCGCCCGTAGCATGTGAGCTTCACGTGAAGGTACTGCAGAAGCGTCTTCCTGTTCTTATCCTCTGCATGCGCGTGTAACACATCAACAAAGTGTCGTACTGGCTCTCGGTATTGGGTGATAGCATATGGCGTGATGTCGTCAACATTGACGGTCAGCTCCATGCGTCCGAGATCTCGGAGGAAATACGGATGTTGCGACAGACCCAAAGGGCCAAAGATGAGAGGTGACTTGAGAGACAGCAGTCTGTGAGGCACAGCCTCGATACGGATGGCGAACAACTTCCCTCGTAAGAAGATCGCTGGGTACCATAATTAACAAATGGTCTTCCTGGTGGCTCAGGAATCACCTACATAGTGCTTCGTTGGAGATTTTTGGTTGACGTAGAACAACGATATGTTCCACTTCGAAGTGTCCAGGCATCTGCACTGATTGCACAGACATGCCACAGGTGAGTTTTGAGGATGATTTACCATTGCGGTAGCCTCATCCTGGCTTGTCGCGTAGACTTTCCAGCGGATTTTATCTGACTTTGCCCATTGCGGGAGTTGCTGCAAGCTGAGCTTCAGGCCAAAAGGTAAAACATGTTCGAGGATGCGGCGCATCAGCGCTGGTGGGAGATCTTCGAGGCCCGTTGCGAAGTTTGATGGTTGATGGTTGAGAACGAGTTGATACGAGGAATTTGGTGCTCAATTATTTAGGAAGCCCGTGCGGGAGCTTAAGGAAGTGACGCCCCGCCAAGCCCAGCATGTGACGTGACGGCCCCTGAGTGAAAGCAAACGACAGTATGATCGAGCGAACGCAACCGACCGCCGCCCATCCAACATTGACCCTTCATCAAACTTGACGGCACTCAAACAGCTCTTCGAAAGTAAGTTAATGCAGACCCCCGGGACTTCACGCTCACTTGGTAGCGTAGTACCCTTGGGAAGAACAAGTCTCGTCTAATCTGCCTTCCTAGCTCCTCTACTCTGGCCTCAAGGGCTAGTGCATCACTGCCTATTTGGCCAATTTCCTGCCTTCGATCATCTAGCTCCTCCTTCTGCCTGACAAGAGCAGGCAACAACGTTCTTGCGGGCAGTTCTATGAGACGCAGACAAAAGCGCCCTAGCTCTTTCTACAGCTCCATACAGAGCCCCTTTAAATCTGGAAGGACCCGAGAATAATCAGTATTTGAAACAACATAAGTGTGAGCGAAGCGCATAGAACATCGCAGGACCCACCTGGCTGTTCCCAGATACCGTATTGATGGTACACGTAGTGTCAGGCTATCATAGCGGTGGCTTTTTCATCTGCTGTATTCGGGGGTATTGGTAGTTGGACTGCCTCTTGTGCGGATTGAGAAGGAAAAAGGGTGCAATATGTATATATGGCGTGGCGCTGCCTCACAACAGGGTCCACAAGGTTTGATTGCAATAGCTGAAGCAGTACTAAAATGAGCATTCTGCTGGATTCACCGGGACATGCCATTAAGCAGGGGCGGATGGGCTTGTTTGAGAGCATGAGCAGTGGGAAGGAACGGCTCGTTCTGATTCGGAAACTTACTTGGACACATATGAGCTGCAGTACCTTAAGTCTTATCTCTATAGATAGATCTCTCAGCTACAGCAGAGCCTCATATAACTATATTGGGAGCCCGTCTTCCCACATACCAGCGCGCACATCCACACCCATACCCACAACCCCCCAGTCTTCCTCAATACCACTACTTCGCCATCTCACCGACACCCAACATCCAACTTCGCGACGCGAAACTTCAACTCCTTCAATTCTTTCTGTAGCTCCACAGTGTCCTAATGCATTCTCTCGGCCTCCTTTGGAACGGAAGCAAGCTCTTCCTAGCCGTTTCTCTGAGGCCTTGCAACAATTCGTTGACCAACGAGTCACGCTTGGTGGAATACGCGGGAACACTGTGACCCACTTATATTAGCTTGTCTCTAGGGCTGTCACCAGCGGAGGGCTTACTTGTTCTCAAAAGGATGTGAGGCTGCAGAAATTGGGTCGGGGGACAGGATTACAGCGGGGCGCGAGGTGTGAGGGTTCTGTGAGGACTGGCGTCCGCTGCTTGTCGTGCTCGAGCATGATCCTTGCGAGTATAGAGCACATTATATCGATTTTGTGGTTGTAGTTGTATAAGTAACGAGGGAGAAAACGCGAGGTGGATATATAGCCCATCGCTGCCTCAGATCAGGGAACTTCCCAACGGTTCGAGTACCTTTGAAAACGTACCAAAGCACACAACTCACATCTCCCTGTATGATTCCGTTTGGGACAAGTATTGACAGATAAGCATCGGTATCTAACGAAGATGAGAAATGTTGTATAATCCCCATTCATCCATCTTTCGAAATGTCATCACCCAGAGGTATCCTATTCCATCGCTCCATCATGCTAATGCCCCAATGCCATTGAGAAGTCCAAACAAAATCTGCCGCACTGATGTACACCTACCACGCAGTTGTATGTATATATTGCTCGAGCCCTGCACCCTGAAAAAGAATTCGCGTCGGGGTGTCCGTCACCTAACCGGTAAACCTGAAGCGCGAAGCCTCCAGTCTGCCCAGACCCTCTCTTGGTGCAACATTGCGGCGGCGGTAGCTGGTTGTGAAGTCTTGTAGGATGGTCCTAATCATCCTGACGTCGCCAGTCTGGATGCGTTGACGGATATTGTTGAGGAAGCGTTCGCTCTCCTGAGGTGTGATGCTGCCCAGAGGCAACAAGGCCACAGTATTGGCAACCCATGACGCCACTTGCTCAGGGTTCAGCTCGAAAAGGTCAAGAAGAACACCAGAAGAGTCGGCGAAGCAGCCCTCCGGGAAACTGTACATCATGCCAGTCATGATGCGCTGAACCAGGAGCTCTCCGGCAGTTGAGACCAGCTGCTTAACCCGATCTTGCAGTTGCTGGGGAACCTCGTGTCGTGATCGATCGAAGCTGGACGACGGAGAGGCGTTGCGGCCATAGCCAAGCAAATCGCGAAGGAAGTGGAGCGTTGCAATGATGGGCTCTTCCTTCAGCAATGCGAGCGCGCTGCAGGCGGCGAGTAGTATGGTCTCCATGAGTGGCGACATGATGGACTCGGAGGGAAAGTATAGCGCCATATCAGAGGCAAGACGGAAGTAGTCTTCAATCACTGCAGTATTGTTAGTAAATCATCTGATGAGGGCAAGAGGCGAGCAAATTACGATCAGGAAGCTCGTCTGGCTTCTGGACGTCTCCTAGCATCTTCAAGAAAGTCCTCGCTTGCTGCTCGTAGAACTGATACACATCGTTGGCCAGACCAGTGTCCACTTGCTCCGCGCCCTGTGAGAACTCGCGGATGATCGCTGCAGTAGCCCAGAGGAAGCAGCCTTGCCTTGACGCATCAAAGCCTTGTGTCAGTCGTGTTGCAAGCTCAGGCAACAACGGACGCATGGCCGTTCGGTATGACAGCACCATGTATCTCCAGCACCGGCAGACTCGTTCCAGGATTGGAACGCTCTGGTTGAAATGTGTGATGAGGTTGCCAAGAAGAGGGAAGAGCTCCTGGCAGTACTTAACTGCTGGGTTCTCCTGCCCGGCGGGCACCTCAGGTTGCACGAACTCGATGAAGATCGTGACGAGATTGATCTTATCTGCGAGAAGCTTCTGCGATGGCTCGTCATTGGCTTGATTGGCAATCGCCGCCAGGTTCTGCATGACAGGGTCGACGTATGTCTTGAGTGTTGGGTAGATCTGATCGATGGGGACCTTAGCCACGACTGACGCTACACCTTCTGTGATCTCTTCTTGGCTGCTGACTGGTAGCGAATCGAGATGCTTCGCGTAGAACTGCTGAAGAGGTGCGACGAAGTTTACAAGCAAGCTCGCACAATCGTTGCAGAAGAATTTGAACGACAGTGCTGCCGCACGGATGACATCCTTTGTGGAGTGATCGAACGCAGCCATGATGTAGTCGAGCTGTGGCTGGAGTGTGTCCGGATGTTGCGCTGTCCATTCGGTGTATCGACCGAGAGCCATAACAGCCTGGAAGCGCAATTTGTTGTGGTCTGGTATCGAGACGATGAGCGGGATGAGGCGCGGCAGCATAACGTCTTCGTCTGGAGATACCATACGGCCCATTGCCCTGACAGCGAACAGGGGTGCCTCAAGTTTCTGCCATCCTGGCACGCCGTTGGGTCCAGCTTGAGCACCATACGTCTGCACCCATTGCTGAATAAGGTCGTACGGCTTCTGCAGGCACTCTGTCACGCCCATCACCTCGCAACAGTCTTTCAGCACGTCACCCATCTGATGACGGAATTCTCGAAACTTCTCCTCTGCATCGCGGTCGCCCTCGAACAGATCCTTCTCATCACCACTCTCGGGCTTAGGGTATTCCAGGTGGCCGATCATGATGTCGATCAGTTTCGAGTAGATATCGAGTGACTGCATACGAGCTGGAGTGTACTTATCGATTGTCAGGTACTGCTTGAGATCGTACCAGAACTTGAAGGTGTGTGCGATGGCGTCTCGCTCCTTGTCAAGCGCTGCGGTCTCAAGAACAGCCTCAACGAGAGCCCTGAAGTCGTTTGGCAGTCGAGCAATCAACAGTACCCATGACTCTCCGGCCTCTGCGAATATCCTGGCAATGCCCTTGAACTTCTCCGAATCTTCTTCTTGTGCTGCCTGCGCAAGCTTGGGTCGCAATGCAATTACTTGGGGGTACAGAACCAGGATCGACTGCATAGCTTCGTCGACGTCTCTTGTTTCGCCAATGAGGGCGCTCAGACACTCTACGGCGGCCTCAAATGCGTCGTCGTCGGAGTTCAGGTCGTCGATGATGATTGCTAGCAGTGGAGAGCTCAGAATAGAATCGAGGGGGATCTCGCGCATCCATGATGTAATACAATTGAGCAGCTGGGGGTTCCTGGCAGCAGCGGCTGTTTCTGTTAGCATATGTCCAGGGGGTTTTTGAAGGATCAGCTTACGTGATGATGTAGCGTATGCGACGAGGAGCTTCAAGGCCTGCTCGGCATTGTCCTCAATCAACTCGGCCGTCCTCATAGTCAATTCGTGTTCCTGACCACCAAGCATTAGACTCTGACTCTGATATGACATGTCGGGACCGAGGGAAGGTGCCGCAGGCTGAAGGTAGGTTGTGGGTCGGCCGGACGTACTGTGAGTGCGATCTTTCGTCCGTGCGTGACTTCTTCAGGGAGGACGCGGAGGAAATCCAAGACGCAGGGTAATGTGGCTGGGTCAGACCCCAGGGCGCTGACGATGTCTGTGAGGACGTCCTTCCACTCTGTCATCTGTATGGCCAAGTTCGCCAGACAGACACAGAGCGTCAGCCTGATAGGCTTGGGTCCAGCGCGGAAGACGACGAGGTTCTTCATGATAGACTCTCGGAGCCGGGGCAGCTGTTCGCGTGGTATCTGGTGGAGGTCGTATACGATCTGGCTCAGTCAGGAAGAAAGCACCTTCACATGCTCGGTAAACATACCTTGCCCTTCAGAGTGGTGGCAGCAAACAGCTTAGCTGCAGCATCCACCGAGCTCGACTCTAGCATAGCCAACGTTGTTGTCCATGCTTCTTGCTATGACCCGTTCCGTCAGCCCTGTCTGCCCATCCAGCAACTGCGCCCGCGCCCAACGTACCGACTTCTGAAACTTCTCCAAGAACTCGTGTGCCTGCTCTTTCTGTGTGCGGTTTGACGCCGACTGCATAAGATTGTGTGCAGCCAGCACAGGCTCGTAGACCTGCTGCGCACCGTTTGTGGCCATGTCGAGCGTTGTCCTGGCGTATGGTGGGGAAGCAGGAAGGTAAGGAGCGTGGTGGGGAGGCGGCGGCGGGGTATTATTTGCGTTGCTTCATGAACTGGTGATGCGTGGGGGCCAGGGTGATATTAGGCGGCGGTGAGATGTGAGCAGCGGGTATGCGCGAGGGTTTGTTTGTGTTTTTGCTTGGGGTATGATGAGAAGTTGCATAAAGTGACGGACTGCGGTCCCGCGGCCGCGCCTGCCCGCCAAGGCCAGCCTTGTCGTGCCTTCCCAAATTGTTCGCGGAAGTCACAGCTGCACCTCCGACGACCCACCGCAGTGCCTCACACCTTGACCTTACGCATCTTTGGGATCGCCCAAGCACATATTCCAATTCTCTCAGTATGAATCGCGGTGGTAAGATTACCAGCATCCTGGAAACGCGTAAACACCGCTAACAGATCTTAGGCCGTGGTGGAGGAAAAGGTACGACCCAACGACAAAGCGCTTTACCTCGCGACCCTCGTAGCTGACGAACGGCAGTCCTCCTTCCTCCTATCAACTTCATCTTCAAGCTTCTGCAGTCGCGCGCCACTATCTCAGTATGGCTGTACGAAAATCTCGGCCTGCGCATTGAGGGCAAGCTCAGGGTAGGCGCCTAGATCCTCAGCACGTGTCGCGCTGGATGCTGACAATATCTAGGGATTCGATGAGTTCATGAACCTGGTTATCGACGACGCCGTAGAAGTCACACTCGAGAAGAAAGACGGCACACCAGAGGAGCGACGCAAGATCGGGCAAATCCTGCTCAAGGGCGACAACATCTCGCTTATCCAGCAAATACAATGATTCGAACGCTTGAAACAGGCTTCGAGGCCACTCGACTCGCGCTTTCGATTGTACAGAAAGCACGCCGAGATTGATGCATGCAATGTGCTATGTGGAAGCTGAAAACAGCGGGAAAGGACAGCTTCAAGGGCGTAAAATCAAGCGCGACGAAGCTCGCCATCGCCGGTGATCAGGGCGTCAAGGCGGAAATCAGACTGGTCCATGGGGACAGACTCGTTTGGCGGAAGCAGCTGCTCGGTCAAAGACAGACCAACTTTGACGTGGTTAGTTAGCCCATCAGCCGCGATCGAATACCAGTAATTCTTACCGCGAAGAGGCATGCGCGCCGCTTGGTGACACCGACTCAAAAAGAAGTCGTAGAAGCCCTTTCCGTGTCCGAGTCGGCCAAAGCTATGGTCGAAGGCCATTCCAGGCATGACGATGAGGTCAAGACCATCAGTAATCTGGTCAGACTTGCCATTGGTGACGCCCATAGTGCCAAAGCTATTTGCACGTAATGAAATGGAATCTTTGCTGGGCGTCGGAATCCCCCACTTGTCTGCTTCGAGCGACTCGAAGTCCTTCATGGACGACAGCTCCATCATGTCCATGATTGATTTTGGCTGGCCATTAATGGGGTTGTCCGAGTTGTACGTGTATGGAATGAAGACCTTCTTGCCCTGATCAAGGGCATCTCGCACGATATTGGACGTGTTGATCTCGCCAGTGGGCATGGACAAGTACACACTTATTCGCCGAGCTGCTTTGTACTCTGGCATTGCCAACAAGGTATTAGTGGCATTCGTGGCTGCAACTGTCAACTGAACTGAACTGTACTGAACTTATCACCCATGGACATACTTTGCGATGCTGCAGTTGAATCAGACACATCTTTCAAAATTGCCTTGATCTTCTTCCTCAATTCCTTCTTGACTGCTACTACTGCCGCCATGGTGAGAGCTTTTGCTCCAGCTGCGCTGCAAGTTACAACGAGTCTTTGTGCTCAACTGTGAGATGGTACAGGAGCGTGGTATGCCTCAAAGCGAACAGATATCCCTCGACGGATCGATAAGGCTGACTGACTCCAACAGCGCGTGCTAAATGTGGGCGGTGGTGATGCTGGCGCGGCTGCGATCTGCGGCTAGCCTAGCCAACCCCGGCCTGACACCCCTGCCATTCGCTCCTGCCATTCGCCGCCTCCTTTGCGATCAAGATCCAGGAACGCAACCGCCATCCTCGACACTCAACACTCAACACCGCCCACACCGCCGCCTCGCTCTCCGCGCATTCGCATCACCGCCTGCCAACTACAAACACTCGCTTGACCACACAGAGATCGTCGCCATGGTGTCCTTCACCGCCATCCTGCTGCTCGCTGGCGCCGTGATGCACGCGCAGGCGCAAGACTTCACGGATCTGGTGGGGACTTGGAGCAGCAAGTCGAACTCGACTCTTACCGGCGACGTGCGTAAACAATTCCTTGCTGTATGCGGAAGGTGCTAACAGCAGCAGGGCTTCTACGACCCAGTTAACGACCATTTCACCGAGCCCAAGCACACCGGCATCAGCTACTCGTTCAGCGCTGACGGATACTTCGAGGAGAGCTACTACCGCGCAGTTGCGAACCGTACGTCATCCACCCTCCTGCGCGCATACCATGTAGTGCGGCGATTGCCGCGTTCAGACACCCATGGACAGCTGCTAACACATCGCAGCAACAAACCCCAAATGCCCAACCGGCATAATCCAATGGCAACACGGCAAATTCGTAAAGAACGCGGACGGTTCTCTGAAGCTATCTCCCATCAAAGTCGACGGCCGACAGATGTACTCAGACCCGTGCGCGTATAAGAACTCAGTATACACACGGTACAACGCAACCGAGCAATTCCAGGTACGTCCGGCACTCATTACATCATCGCAGGCATATACACTAACTGCCAACGACAGCGCTACGAAGTCCGCATAGATGACTACCACAAGATCAAGCGCCTCAACTTGTACAAGCACGACGGCAGCCCCGTTATGCCGCTCTACCTCGCCTACACCACGCCCAAGATGCTGCCCACCACGACGCTCAACCCGCTCGTCACCGCGACCGCTACCGCAAAGGCGAAGCGCGGACTACCCATTGACCACGAGGTGTTCATGAGGAAGAGCGGGAACATGGCTGACAACGTCTTCTGGGCTGGTGTGCTGGCTAGTGGGGCCGGTGCGGTGCTGTGGTGGTTCTTCTAGATGTCCAATGCGGCGGCGAATAGAGCGAGCGAGCAAGACGATTGGTGTGGATCGAGGGTTTGAGGATGAGCACGACATGGCGTTTTGGAGTTCGATGTAAGATCGGATATTGAGTACGGGTTAGGGCTTCTGGAAGGCTAATTTGGTATGGATATCACTTCGTTTCGAGTGGATTGCATAGACAGCACATGTTTGTATAGCGTAGCGCAGCGCATTTGTGAAAAGCAATGAGATCTATTTTGGGTCGTCGCACCGATTGCAGGAGTGGGGTATGTCGTGCTAAGTCTATACTAAGTACTGTTGTCCAGCAATGGCGTAGCATGAAGGCGGGAAACGAGCGGAATTGACGCGTCGATAACAGGAGGCGGGAGCGGTCCGCGCATCATCAAAGGAAGCAAGGAAGAAAGGTGAGAACTCCGAGGAAATGGAGATGCAGAACCTTATGAGTTTCATCATCTGCATCCGGTGGACTCTAATTGACAAGATGGCGCGGTATGGTCCGCGAAACTTGGAGGGAAGCCAGGAAGCATCGCGAAGTCTCCGAGGAAGTGCGGGTACAGCACCCTATGGGACTTCACCAACTGCATGTGCATGTTGACATTGTGCATGAACATCTGACCATTCGATGTAACACTGCATTGTCTTTGCATCGGCGCAGACACTAGGGTCGTCGATCGTGGTTGATCCGGAAGTTCCCCGAGCCTCGTGTGTAGCTCACGATCATATATCCGTGAAGATCTCGGGTATTTCGAGTAGTCCTGCCAAGATGGTGATCTGTGACGGCGTCCCGAGGTCGTCGTTGGCGTTGGCGTGGGTCCCGCCCAGGTGGCGCTTGTGAAATGGTAATAAACGCCACTTGCCGATTTTGACCTCAGGTCTTGAAAGCTTGATAGGTGAGGTTGAAAGGCTGAACGGTGAAGGGATACACAGCTTTCGTGTTGGGTACTGCATTGTCGTGTCGGGCCGTGTACCTGAGCAGCCTCGCGAGGTGGTGCGTGCTGCAGCTCTGATGCTGTAAGGCGGCCTCACGCATTTGCGTGATAAGGCCCGAGCCCTTCAGGGTGTGTGGCGACGCTCGTGTGTGTCGAAGGCGAACCCTAGATACTCATTTTGTATGGCGCACTCGGGTGTGGCGTCCGTAAATGTGGCCATCCTTCATCCTCACCTGAATCCTGCGCAGGCTACGCCATGCCCCATCTTGTCTTGCAATCATTGCAATCACTGCAATCCAACCCTTTCCATCCCAGCCCGTAAATCCTCTTCCGTACCAAATACGTTCTTCGCCCATGTCACCATTCTCGGCTTCACCAAGAATCGCCTCTCGCCATTACCTTCCACGACTTCCTGCACTTGTGTCCCTTTGCCAATCGCGTTTTCCCCCTCTTTATGCCTCCATGTTGATGGTCTTGCGCTCTCATCTTCCAGCACCAAGGGTCCGTCCTCCCCAGCTCTTCTCGTTCGCCGCTTGTACGGTGGTCCACGTCCCATCTGCGCTGCCCTTTCCCAACTCGTCTCGACTCCCCTCGCGATCACGCCTGCACTAGCCCAACCGGTACGTCTGTCTATCTCCAGAAGACGTGTGATGATCCATTCGCGCTGCGCAGGGTCTTGGTACTGCACGCCTGCAAAGAAAAGACCCATGGTCCCCTCCTGCAAAACGCTACCCAGGAATGGAGACAGGTCTCCTGCAGGTAACGATATGCCTGCTGATATGCGGCCAATGAGTGTTGCATAAGGCCCGGTTGCTTGTGCGCAGATACCTGCAGCCATCATCATTGCTGGCGGCATTGCGGGGTGAGCGCGCAAAAGGATGATTTTGCTGAGATGAAGAAGGGTCCAGAGAATGCTAATGTCGTAGCTGCGGTGCACAAGTGCGGGACCGAAGGGGGTCATCGTGCTTGTCTGGCCGGGTGGCATGACTTGGAGCTCTGGCGGCAATGGTGCAAAGGCTTCGTTGCTGGATAAGACTTGGGCGATAGTTGCATGGGCCGTGTTGATATTCTCCCATTCAGCAATGGCGACGTCATAAGCAAATGGCAGATCCGCATACTGTGGGTTGGAAGCATTGGGCGTTGGTGGCGAGCGTTCGTAGTTAGGGTTTGCGTAGTGCGTGGTGATGGGTGCGTGAGGTCGAGCAGGAGCCATGCCAAAGAAGTTCGGCATTTGCGGCGGAGGTCCTCGTGGAGGACTTTCCCTTGGTGTTGGCGGGCTGCCCACAGGAGGTCCTGAACCGGGAGGTGGTGGACCCTTCCACCCTGTTGGAGGACCACCTGTCCAGCCTGGGGGCGGCCCTTGCATGCCTGCAGGAGGAGGCCCAGCGCCAGGTGTCGGTGGCTGACTTCTGCTCATACCTGCTGGTGGACCGCCAGGCATGCCAGCTCTAGGTCGCCATTGTCCACCATCCGCTTGGACCTGTCGAAGTTTTCGTTCTCGATCGCGGCACGTGAAATCTGCAATACGACCAATGAGTAAGACGAGGTGATCATGAGACCCGTAAAGAGCATCTGCGCGGCCGAGGGGCGCTCGCGGCGGACAGTCGGACCATTTTCGGTACGGTGTGCTGTAAATGTCAGTCTTCGTCAACGTTGAATTGTTTGATGGCATACATTAGAGGATTACCGCTGACACAGCTTTGCCACATGTCGTGACGGCAATACCACCAATACAAATCTTGGAGTGTTTCTACGCTCTTCACATCGAGCCCTGAGAGCCTCGGTCTCGTATCCTGTCTCGCACCATTGTCCTCAACGATCATGCCAAAGTCGTCGTAACTGACCTGGTTGCCGATGATCGTGCTTACGAGATTCTCATCAGGCCTGAGGTCTTTCTGCAAGTTCTCCTCGGACTCACCCTGATCGAGTATGATTCCAGGATGTTGACGAGAATATCGTCTTTCTTCTGCATTGTGTGCCGCTTTCAGATGACGAGCCTCTCGAGTCAGTGAGCGGAAATCAAGCTCAGTCAGCAATTGCGCTGCGCCGACAAGATGAGTCGACCATTTTGTGTGTTCGGCAGTCCAGACCTCATAAAAGGCGAGGAGTAAGGCTGTTGCGAGCGTAGGTATCGAAAGCCGCTTCTTTGGGTGACCAAGCGCTCGTCCTAGTCGTTTCAAAGCGTACGCATAGTGTTTATACGAAGGCGTTATGGAGGCACCTTGGAGTCTTGCAATGTGAAGACTTGATAGCGCAAGCATGGCATGCAACAACCCCTGATGGTTGAGAGCCTTGAGTGGCAGAACGTATGTCCAAAGCCCTTGTTGTGCGGGTGGCGTGGGTCCCTCGAAGATCAAGGACGAGTTGCGCGGGTTTCGTTCGTAGATGGAGATGCTGACGGCAGTCTAAAGCAGGCAAGGTCAGAGAGGACTTCACGAAAACTCCGAGATAACATCCTGTCCAAGTCATGACTTCAAGTTTGTCCTAACAGATGGTACTGGGCGACTACCACTACACTCCCGTGCATACGTGTGAACAGGCGGGGAATTTAGACTTGCACTTACGACATGAATGAAGTGCGCAAAGACACGTGCGGTCTTTGGGTTTCTCAGTGGGCTCGCTGCATACTCTGGCTTATAACGCGTCAAGAGACCGTCATACAGAAAGGCATCATAGCGCCTGATGCCGACCTCACTGGAGTTCTCGAAGTGTATGCGGCGAATGATCTCGAACTCCTTGCTGGCGACCAACGTATTCTCTCCGTCACCGTCTTCTTGGTCGATCATCTCTTCGTCGGACTGCACGTCCCAATAATCGTCGTCCTCGTATTCGATCGCGGCTTCGTCAAGGGCTTGAGAGGGGCTAACGTGGTCGCTGCCAGCAAAGCCGGTGAGAAGAAGTTTTGGCGATTCTGGCTGCGATTGGGTAACGGTCGTGGTTTGCTCTGGGTGAGGTGCCAAGGATCAGCTGGTGTACTCAAGCTAGGCGCAACGGATGCAAATGTCACTCGTGAATGTGAGACGCCGAATGGCAGACACTGTGCTTGAGAGATGACCTGACGAAGGATCACTGAGGACAAGTAATGATAGTCATTGGGGTATATGAGGTATGTAACTAGACATGAGACATACCGAGAACTGGTTGAGGTAAGTACTTTACATCCGCAAAATCATGTGAGGGTATCTGGACAGGTGGATAAGAAGACGTAAAATCTGGAGCATGTGAAACCGAAGAAAACTGGTAGCCAGCCTGGCGTACACCAACTGGGCTCATCTGTGGATGATGGCCAGGAGCCTGTGGGTGACTGTGATATCGTTGCATAACAGGTCGTTGGCCTGCATACTGAGGGAAGGCGTCCTCTTGTGGTGACATGTTCGTTTGTTGAATATATGCATTCTGATCATCGCTCTGCGTTGGCGAAGGGTAATTCTGTTGGTAGAGGGCTTGACCGGGCAGCGCTCCGGAAGTAGCGAGCTTCTCGACATAGCTGCCATACGAAACCGGTGTCGGTTGGTATAAAGCTTGGTCCTGTGGATATCGTTGCGGATCTGGATATGCAGTGTTCTGGCTGTGAGGATATGATGCGGGGAAGGTTGAGTGTATGGGTGACGGTTGCGGTTGCGATTGCGGGAAATACGATGTGGCTGGTGTTGGATTCTGGATGAAGTGGTGAGGTGAGTGCAGCGGTTGCTGGTGATGTGGTGATGGTAGTGGCTGGGTATATGTCTGCTCGGGAGAATAGCTACTGGGCCCTCCAACAAGGACTTGTGAGTGGGCTGGCATGCCAATGGAGCCAGCAGGGTCCATACTGGCCATGTCGAAGCTGCCTGATGGCCGAGGTTGGAGGGGTGTGGGTGCATGCTCTTGAGGGCGGCCACCGCTCTGGGACGCCCCAAATTGTGGATTTCGGGCGCCAGGGAGCATTGATGTGTGGTATTGAATGGTGCTGACGACACCAGGGTGATTCGGCCAGTCCCCAATGGGTGGTTTGAAGATGACTCGTTGGTTATACCCTTCGCACTGGCGCTTGGACTTGATGCAGTTGGCACAGGTAGGACGCTCTTCGCCGCACTTGATGCGGCGCTTGCGGCAGGTCAAGCATCCAGTCTTCGTTCTCTTGCGCATCTTGGTAGCGGCTGTCGAGCCTGAGCCGTTGCCCGTCGGTGATACATCACCAGCGCCGCCCGATGGTGACTTGGACTGGGCATCCGCCATGGTGAAGTGACGCTGTTTGTGTGATGCCGATATTGGGGGCAGGTGGGTGAAGACGAGCAGGTGTCACAGCCGTCTTGAGGTAGAAGGCAGATGGGTGTACTTGGGGAACCGCCTGATCTTGAAGCAAGCTCACTAGCCACTGCGGAGAGATAATTGTCCGCTTGGATGCGAGCACGGCAGCACCAGGATAGGGAATAGCTCCAGTTTATGGCGATCGGTAGTCGGTGAACTTCGCGGGGCCAAACGGTCACCAGAATGATGGCCGTCCCTTGACGTGAGTAATGGGGTGACAGCGCCGCTTATGACTGGACGGCGTAGACAGCTGCTGCAGGGCAGGCGCGAGACAGTACAAAGTTAATAGTCCAAGCCCTCGGGACCCATGTGGAGAAAAGGGTGTCTGTATTAGTTATACTGGATAAGGAAAGCACGCACCAGGTGTCAAACGCCTCTCAGGAGGCCAAAAGAAGCAAGCGGCAAGCCGTCCGTTGGCAGACAGGACGGAGAAGGCTGTACGTAAATTGTTCGGCACGCCAGAGGGTTCAGCGGCCCAGCGTGATGTGATGGCCTAGATTGAGGGGGAGAATTATGCTGCTCCGGGTCAAGCAGGGGCCACTGTGTTCGAAACAAGATGTTCAATTGGTCTCTGATGCAATTGCAGCGGAGACGGACAAGGACGGGAGTAGTCAGTAGGTGGATCTCAGAGGAAGCATGTTTCTGCTCGGCAGCGGTAGTGCGAAGAGCGATCGAGCTGCGTGCCAGACGACCGGGGTGGTTGATGGCTTGCGCTAGGGCCGTGGAGGGCACCGCACCCAGGAACCGCAGAGTGAAGATGGCGGCTGTGGTCTGTGTGAGCGACCCAGGGATCATGGATCTCTCTGGGCTGGCAAGCTAAGGAGAGGGGTACGTGGTATAGCGCTCAGGCGCTGACGGGGCAGTTCACTCGCCCAGAATAGCAGCACGAACTTGATGAGCGTCTGTCGCCGCTGTTGAGTCGTGTGTTGAGTGACAGCGCGGTGAGTCTGCAGCGGGCACATTATTTCATCCTGCCGGGTTCGGAAGGCTCGACGCGCTGCCGGCGCCGAGGTTCTCCCAACATCATCGACAATTACTCAGGCCGACGAACAGACTCCTTCGACATGACGCATGCGGTCTCCAGCAATATCCAGCTAGGCGTCTGGCAGCGGGCGACGATAGCCGCAGCGTTGACCTCACTGTTCGCACCTGCCCTAGCTCGCAGCGCTACTGCTTGAACTCCGGTGGAACGTGGGATTCGGGAGAGCTGGCTGCGCTGGGTTGCGCGCAATCGCCCGCCAGCAGATCTTGCGCTACCGTCTAATGTGCCGAGTGTGACAGCTTCTGACGAACATACATCAGCGCGACGTCGATGGCAGAGCCTGTATCCAGGGCCGTCTGGATCGCTCGAGCTGAATCGACCCTTGACCTGCAGCAGCATCATCTGAGTCTCTTGCCAGACCAGTCTAATTCGAGTCAAATCATATGAATGGCCGCAACGCTGCATCTGATACTGGACGATTAGTGACTAAGCTGGAGCCACACCAAGGCAGGACTGGCGTGGGAGACGATGGCGTTTTCTTGCGGTGGGCTGCATTGGCACACTAAGGCCAAACGCCGCCCGGCCAACCTTACCGCCAATACCCAATCTCGGAGACCATCTCGTTCATGGTAGAGATAGTCAGGGTACTCGTGTTGATGACCAGTTCGTCACCGGTCAATGGATCAAAGGCAGCAATTTGCGCTGGTGGCGCTGCAGCCGTGAGCTGAATTTGGGGAGCAAGACCCTTCGCCAGCCGTGCGGTCCCGCGTCCCTACCCGCTTACGCGCATCCTGATATGATTTGCGCCTGGGTTAATGCGATGATCCGAGGATTGGGACGTCGGATCGTGATAGGTATGACACCTCCAAACACATAAACGAACCTCGCCGAATGCTGACGCTCCCCTGGAACCTGCAGCGGAGCGCGTGCAGGGCGCGGAATGCTGGGCATCAGTCGGGAAACCAATGTCAGCTTGGAGCGCGACTACACGTCGTCAAGGCAGCAAGGCAACAAGCGGCGATGATCATCCGGAATACCAACCCCGAACGTGCCTCTTCTATCATGACGGAGACCAAATTAGGTGTTACCGCAAACCTTGTGTGTTTCGCATTGAACACGAGGGATCTACGACACCAATGACGGAGATGCCTCCATTTTCATCTCACCGCAAGGCGAGCACGCACAACTCACCAGAACCGAGATATGAATGTTCCGAACAGATGACGGCGGCAGCTCATCCAGCGTCCGTTTATTCAAACCGCATGACTAGCAAACGACCTAAGTCAAAGTACCTTCTAGTCGCCGTTGGGGTCATCTGCCATTATCTTTGACCGGTACAGCCGGTGCTTCCCCACATCTCGTGGCATCTTGAGGGCGCCGTCGACTTTCACACATTGCGGCTACAAGCTGTTCCCTAGAGGACTCACGATTATCGACACGCGTACGTGGCGACAAAGTTCAATGTATAGCATCATTCGAGGATGATTGCCACTCGACCAGATAATCAGGCGCCCTGTCAATGCGTTGTCGAAGTACATCGCAATGTTCCGAGCCCCGCGATACTGCAGCGAGGTGGCGTATGTACCATTTAGCTCCCCAAGCAAAAAGCAAGTCAGCTTCCGTCCACGTATCCAGTCCTTCGGTATCATCCAAGCGCGGATAACATCCGCAAGCCCAAATGTCGAACGACACATCAAGTTGGAGACAAACTGGTCTCGAGAAATGAGCATGCAATGATTCCGAAACCGCGATGCATGATCTCGATCACAGCTGGCATGCCGCGACAAGAATTCTCAATGCATTTCCGCGGTCAATTCCGAAAAGCAATGTGCAGACCCTCAGGAGCCTGCGTCTTTCCATCTGCGCTGAGCATAGCAGCAGGGGTGAGGAACTCTGTGCTGTGGCTTCCACGAGAGACGGCCTGCACTGTGCATCTGGCGGACGGCGACGCGCGAGCGAATTCATTACCCAAAGCGGTATAATTAAGCGAATGTGCACTGGCCATCGGGAGCTTGATCTTGAGAGCGCTAACTGAAGATCCATGCCCGTCGGTAGCTGCAGCGCCAAGTCCTCCCGATAGTATGGCCTGATCACGTGTGGCTAACCGTTCTTGTCAAGTATCGCGAAATCCAAGAAAAGGCACGTGCATGTGACTGAGATGGTGATTTGGAGGTCAAGCAGGACACCCTGCTCTTCGAGGCTTGACAGTGCAGGAGCAGTCTGCAGGGCTGCTTGTGAGTACAGCAGAGCTGATTTCTGCGCAAATTCAAAAATCAAGATCCCGTGCCGGAGTATTGGGGGAAGCCACTATATCTACCGGTTGTCTGAATTCGCTTACCCACGTATTAAATGGAATCTTACCTACGCCTGCACGTAATTCAACTGGTCCAGAAGCCACTTCTGTAAGGCCTCTCGCTACTTTTCGCGGCTGTGCTCCAATCACGAGCGTGCATAGTCTCAGGTTACACCGGCAGAGACCCTAGAAAAAATCGGCCCAGGACCCCTGAGGACAGGAACACAAGATCTGACCGCTCGTGAGAACCACGAGAGCTGGAGAGTACCAAGAAAAGGCTTAACAAGAGGACTCGATAATTCAAAGTCAGGCGATTCGTCTCCGCACCATTTGCTGAATCTGGCCCAAGAACACTGGCGGCACGCGGTCCATAACGTCGTCTCTAGCCCGCGGAGATTCCCGTGAACTTAGGAAGCCTTCGCCGGGGCAATCGTTGCTCGACACCAAGGCGTCGACCTTATCGCAACGTCTGCTTGCATTTTCGTCGCCGTCCTTCCCAAAGGCAATCGCCGTCTTCGCTGCGCCAAACCTGACTTGACCACAGGAATTCTGTCTCCACCATTCGTCTCGATGACCAGCAGAATTTTCATCTTTCGTGATCTCAGCCCTACGCCCCGACCAAATGGTCCCACGAGATCTGCTTACGATGATACTTCGGCAAGGTAGCATCAGCATCTATCCATGCCACTAACACGACTGGGATGCGACTCCAGCGACCAAACATGACTTCGCTTGCTCCTGTCAAATTTCCCCAGATTCTGGTCTTGGATCCTAACGGTCCGGACCGGGCGTGAGCTCCGCGGGAGATGGACATGGAGCGAGTGCTGAAGCGCAGACTCGCTCACCCTGGTGCTCATGCAGCGCAACTTTGCTCCGATCTTGATGATCCAACCACAGCTAAGAGTTATCAAATACCATATCGAGGCAATGGCTAGCATATTAGACTGCCACATGGACCTACTGACAAGCAATAAGGTTCATGTATAGGTTGTCTGATCATCGACTGATTGTCTAGATCCATGATAGTTTCCGCGGTTACTGTATCAACGGATGGTTCTGTGACACATATACGTCTATACATCTACATCGTCGATGGCGCCAGTCACAAGACTTCATTACCTCCTCCGCGGCGGGACTAAGGCTAAATTATCGTCCGAGGAAGAGCATCGATCTTGGATTCGGACCGATGAGAAGACTACTCCATTGACTACTCAACACTGGAAAAACATTCATAACATCATGAGCATGCTCATACGATGTGAAACCTCGCATAAAGTGCAGTAGCCAGAAGACGGTTCATATTAGAAAGCCACATCGTTCCATTTCGGTGCAAAGCTACCATGATTTTGGTCAAGATGCAATAGTACATATTGCATTACGCCCAACCACGACTCCACCAAGTCCACTTTATATGACCAGCAGAAAAGATCGCCGGTACCATCGTCGATGAGGACTTCCCGAACTCATCACCTAGTCCTGAAGTGATCGATCACCGGTGCCCCCTGTACGTACATGCCTTCCCGAAATGCTCGAAACAGGATTCTTCAGCCTGTCCGAGACGTACATCCACTGAAGCGTGGCAGAGATACCGCAAGACAATCTGAAACCCTGTGATGGCAACCCACATAGTCGTCCGACGGGTCGAGCCTCGAGATGGGTCGGGTGTATACCCCGTCCAAGCTATCGACATACAGTGAAATCGTTTTGGATAGCTGGAAACTAGCGTATCAGAGGAAGCCAGTGTGTCACCTATGAGAGAGTGCACATACCTCATGCTGATCGACAATTGCCAGATATGCCTCGATTACTAACACCAGCCACTCGTTCAGGAGAAACAGAACACTGTACCTGGTGGTGCTGAAAAGCTGAGGCTGCGAAGTGCGAAAACATGCGCGAGACCAAGTCCACAACTTCACATCGATGGGATACAACGCAGGCACGGCAATTGTGACACGAGTGATTTGAATGCTCGAGCAGCATGTGTTGCATTTGAGTGTTCTACCAACATTCATTCGTGTCGCAGAGTTACTCTACCTGCTTTTCATGCCTCCTCTGATCAGCACTAATATAGTACACACCCCTCCTCGCCCAGATCAACGGGTCCTTACTTGCAGCAATACCCTTGATACCACCAAGATCCGGCGTCGGACTGAACGCAATTTGCTGCTGCTTCGCCACATTGTCCTCGGTCACCTTGTCAATACATACTTTGCCCACTGGCACCCAAGTTGTGCTCTTGTACGGAACCGTTGCGTCGTCAATAACGTCGTCGTCGTTGGCGATGTGTGCTTGGATGGTGAAGACGATGGGCTTCCCAGGGAAGCGCTCGTGGAGATCTTCATCGAGATAGCTCTGATCGAGCTTTTTCAGCTCTGTTGGATCATTGGGGTACAGGTCGTCACCGTCTGCGGGATCAAGGCGGTAGCGAACATTGGTCACCTTGCCTTGTGCATTGGTAAGGACGTGTGTGTTGGGCTCGTAGTAGGTGATGTGGCCGTAAGTGAGCGGATTAGGCTTGGGAGACTGGACGAATGTCGCCGCCGAGGGGTGTGCGGCCAGGAAGCTCTGGAATGGTCCTGCAGTTGCTTTGAACGCAGCTTCCTCTTTGCTTGTGTCGCCTCCTGCCGCCTTGGTTTTGTTGAATGCTGCCTGTGTCGTTTGGAAGGCACGGAACACCTTCAGGAAGGCGAGAAAGTCTTCACCCGTCCTTGTTGCGAAGCCGTTGAATGTATGACTGATTAGGTCGGTATGTGTGTGTTCATCTACCAGGAAGCGAATGGCAAGTCCTTTCGGCGTAGCACCGTCATCTGCGTCAGGGATGTGTGGAATACCGCCGCCGACAGAGAAGCGTGCTATGACTGTGGTGGAGGTTTGATTGAAGTGGCATGCTATCGAGAGTGACTTGGCCTGCTCCGTTGGTGTGAATGTTCCTTCCACGAGGAGACCTTTGGCGTGCGCTATGAGACATCAGTAAGATGTGAGGTTCGATGATGGGGAGACGCACTGGTGCGGTAACCTGGGTGTTTGCCGAAGAGCCTTTGCATCTCATCAACCAATTCTTTCGGTAGCTTGTCACTATTCTCCGCTGCCCAATGAGCACCCCAATTGGTCGAACCGTTGATCTGTCCAGGCATGGTGGGAGCGTAGTGGAACGGGGAATGGAAGTGGAGATGGAAGTGAGATTGAATCATGCATTAATGAGAAGGAGCCCTAGTTATGAATAAGACACAGGTCGATGTCAGCTCGATCATAGTCAGATGGGCTGAGCAAGCGGCCCTGAAGTCGTGGCCCTTTTGGCCTACATGTTACTGTGCTGTTGGGTTGACCACATAAAGGTAGATGCCTAGTGCAGAGTTGAACACGCCGAAATTGGAGAACAGTCCATAATGACCATCTAGCGGACCCCGTTCCTCGTTACACCATTGAGGCTGACGGTCATGCTCCTGCAGGAACTCTGCCTTGCCTGTGCATACTGCGGCAAATGATAGTTCTAGCGGTGTGCAGGGCTGCGAACGTCATTTGTGTGGCCGGTAAGAAAACTTTCATAGAATGCAAAATGGTGTGCTGACCTTTCAGCTTGGCGCGATTGGGGATGAGAAGGCGTTGGAGCTGAGGCGTTCAACTTGCCCGTTGCGGGCCGGCAGTTGCTCCGCATGCGCCCCACAAGCTGGGCAACGACCTCGCAGCCAGCCACCAGTGACCGAACGACGACCACAGAGCAACGGGCTTGACACTACCCTCTGACAACGCGCTCGACTCTTCGTGAGGGTGTGCGCATTACTGCAAACAGTTCTCAATCCATGGGCAAGCCTGCGTAAGCGCTGACAACAGCCAGCCACAAGCGGAAGATTCATTGTTCTTGGACCCCGAGGGCCGCTTCAGCCCTCTCAGTCAGCTCAGTCGCGATGAGGGGCAGGGTCTTTGGTGTTTGCCTACACCGGCACCATGAGTGAAGTCGCAACCACATGGTGCCGCCACTTTCTCACAACAACGAATGCTGATCTGGAAAGACTGGCGCAACCAGCACAGCCTTCAGTCGGACCAAAGTCATTCGAAATCGGCCAGCTCAGCTCCAATCGGGGTCTTTGTTTCTTTGCTTACGGTAAGCGTGCTATATCAGACGCGGCTTGGCCGTCCGTTCCGATCCAGACAGTCCGCTCATGTCAAGCGCTCTCTGCAACGCCTACCTGCCGACGTCTAAATGAGGGACCATATACATTGCATGCTGTGCAGCCACCAGATGCAACGCCGCTGGTGGTTAGTTCATGACTGATGCACCTCACGACCAGATGCAATCGAAGCGTATTATCCTATTGGCCCGTTAGAAAGCTTTCAGGTGGACTTGATCCCAGTCAGCTGTTGATGTACCGAATCTAGGACCTGCATATCAGCTCGTCTGCAAGCCGAGTAGGGTCTGATGTCCGCATGCGACATCTAGTCCACAGTCAGTTCATGCATTCGTGGCGGAGCTGGATGGATAAATGCACATGGAAATTATCTCCTGACCGTCTCGATGGCAGCCACGATTAAGCTGAGGCCCAGGGCCATGCAATCTACTTCCTAACTGGGTCGACCCTGCCTGTGCTGTGAAAGTGACTTTCTCACCCTGAGTCTATGGTCTTTAAAGCGGAGTAAGTCCATGGTCATCGTCTCATTCAACTCTCTGGCATTTACCTATTCTTATCAATCATACTCTGTCATCACAATGTCCATCGTTGCTGACTCTTTGTCGAATGGGTTTGGACTGCTACCAGGACTCGACGACGTTCTGGGCAAGAAGATCAAGCATGATGTCGAGGAAGACGTCTTAGATGTGTGGGACAAAGGTGTCTTCCTCAATGAGCTTCTGAAGCAGAACATCATTTTCAAGACTGGCAACAATGGAAGTGTCAAAGACTGTCTTGCCTCATCTCGAGGTCTCAAACAGGGAACGTACAGAGGTACAAGGCTGGCACTGACCGAGCTGTACAGCTTGATTGAGGAAGCGTATGAGCACTGAAATGGTAGCTACGCACACTCACTAACCTGATCCCAGTGCTGTTTCACACTTTGATGCTCGAGGTTTCGAACCCATCATTCCTAGGCAGAGAGATCTTTCTGAGAAGAAAAGGCTGTATCAATGGAGCAACGGCAACGATCTCTATCCGCCTCACTTGCTTACCATTCCCAAAGGGCAAGAGGAAGGCCCAACCGCAGTTGGCGACATCTTCAATGCGCAAGAGAAAGGTAATGTTGGCCAGATTGCAATGGCGTTTGGCTTCATCATACCAGAAGCGATCGACACCAAAGAGGGAACACCGTTCAAGGGACCCAAGCTGGCAGATTGCGAGAAGTACAATCGAGAGCACCCGAGCCCCAAGACCGACATCATGAACGGTGAGAACATTGGCAATCTGGCGGACTGGTACGCCGACGCGCGTTTTGCACAGCAGCACTTTAGTGGTGTCAATCCATCGACCATACGAAAGGCCAAGCCCGCGAGAGTGCTTGACTATATCGCCGAAGCTGGGAAACAGGAGCTCGGTGATATGGAGAAGCTGCTGTCGGAGAGCAATGATCTATTCATTCAGGATTATTCCTACTTCCGCGAAGCAATGCCATTGACGGAAGCAGAATCTGAGTATAGGAACATCGTCCCAGAAATGACTGGCCCTCCTCCGGCCGGCGGCACGCCAACTGACAGAATGGTCGCTCGCTTCGCCTGTGCGCCTGTTGTGATCTTCCAACTCCATCACGATGGTCGCCTGCATCCACTAGCAATCACTATCGATCACAAAGGTACCCTGGAAAAGTCTATCACCCTTTTCAATCGCCGTTTGACTCCAGATGCAAAGGCTGAAGTCGACGAGAAGGACGACTGGGCATGGAGGTATGCCAAGACTTGCGCCCAAACTGCCGACTGGGCGAGGCACGAGGTTGCTACACATCTTGTGGATACTCACATGGTTGAGGAAGCGATCATTGTTGCGACAAATCGCACTGTCGATGAAACTCACATCCTTTATGAGCTCTTGAGCCCACATTGGTTCAGGACTCTGGCTCTAAATAAGGCTGCTCGTGAGATTCTGGTACCGTCTGTCATAGCTCGACTCGCAGGATTTGGTCCTACTATCAATCCGCAGACAAGTCGTGTCATGGCTCTTGTCAATTGGTCATACAAGAACTTTAACTTCCAGGAGAAGTACATCCCAACCGATCTCAAAAAGCGCGGGTTCCCGGTCGAATCCCTGACTGAAGAAAAATACCGCAACTACCCATACGCTACCGACATGTACTTGCTGTGGGGGGTCATCCGCGATTTTGTCGAGTCTGTTCTAAGGACGAAGTACAAATCGGATGCCGATGTCCAGAATGATAGGTGTATTACGGACTGGTGCAATGAGATCCAAAAGAATGGCCAAATCCCTAGCTTCCCAACCATCATGACTGTCGACCAGCTTATCGATGCAGCCACGATGTGTATCCACACTGCCTCGCCTCAGCACACGGCTGTCAACTACCTCCAGGACTACTACTACAGCTTCGTTCCAGCTAAGCCTCCTGCGCTATGCAGGCCGCTTCCAAAAGACCTCGCAACGCTGAAGAAGTACACGGAGGACGACCTCACCGCTGCGCTTCCTATCAGCGATAACAAGGATAATCCGAAGTGGAAGGACTGGCTACTTGCCGCACAGCTGCCCGAACTCCTCAGCTACAAGGTCGAGAACCAGTATAACCTGATCACATATGCCAAGTCGCTGTACAACGTCAACAAGGATCGGCTGCCTGAGGAGAACAAGAAATGGGAATCCGAGACGATCAAGGAGGCCGCTGCTCTGTTCTACAGCCGACTGAAGGAGCTCGACATTGTTTTCAAGCACGTGAGCGATAGGCAGACGGAAGGTACGATTGAGTACAAGGTCCTGCAGCCAGAGGTCACTGCCGTTTCCATTTTGATCTGAACACTTGCATCTGCGATCTGCCGGTTTCGGGGTTCGATGAAGTTTTGATCGTCAAGTTAATTAGCAAGATCTTCGCTGCATATACAGTACCATCGTCAGATTGAGGTAGCGGCAGTAATGACATTGTTTGCACGGACTATTCAATCTAGACGCAGCACCATGCACTGGATCTCTTAGATCGACAATAAGCCCCAATGACGTCATGACAACACCGAACAGACCAAGAAAGTAAAGGACCGAAAATCCGAAAACCCGAAGAACGCTGGAGTACATCGTGCCGCCCGTAGGTTACAACTATAGTGACAATCAACATCATGGGCGGCATCAACGGCGGCATCAACGTCGGCATCAACTTGATAAACGCTTTCGAAGCTGTGTGCGCTATCTTCACAGTAGCCGCTGTGTTTACTGGAATACAAGCCATTGTCAATCCCACCTCCTTCACGGTTTCCTCCGGTATCCCTCTTCATCAATCATCGCAATCGCCTAAGCAAGCGGACACAACCACGACCAGAACCACACAGCCACCACGTCACGACTCGGCTGCGTCGAGCTACATAGCACTCCGAGTGGTGGATATCAAGGATGATAGGACCTGCGACGATTTAGGCTAATTCTGAATTTGAATACAAATCGATAAGACGACGTTCTGCACTTACGTGTTCCATGCCTTCGAAAAATCTCCTCGTCCAGTCTTGCATGTTTGGGGCAGCCCAGTACCTTCTCGAAAACCATGTAAGACTCCGATCCGGCTCTATTCTGTTACAGTTCCATCTGAGATTCACTCGCGCACCTGCCTGGTCAAAAATCATCAGGACAGGCTTCTGTCGCTTAAGCACATCGACTAGCACTTGCTTTTTGATAATGCTCAGAAGAGACAGAAACATCTTCTCAAGGCGAGGGACGCCTGAGAAGTACCCGCACTTGAACTTCAGCAAGATCTTGTCAAGGTCGAGCGTAAGGTGCAGGCTGCGCATGTGCTGGCTAGGATCGAAACCGACATCAAAGGCATCTCCTTGCAGTAGGAACACCACGCTCTGTGAGAGTGTCTGCGTAGGCTCGAGTGCGTCGCTCCATCCAAGTACCCTGCCTGGTGGAAGATTGCACCCTGTAGTATGCTTCGACGAATTCACGGGCCATCTGTGCGCCGACCTATTCTGTGTCGACAAGGAATGGTTTCGGCAAACCATGGTATGGCTCCAGTCTCATCACCATGCGTGACATAGCATTGGTCACAACATTACCATTGAGGCCTGAGTGCCCCAATCTACCCATGAACCATGGCTCTCAGAGGTCACTATCAACGAGATCGACCCACACATAGTTGAATATGGTGTCTCTGATCTCCCGCCGACGCTCGACAAACTTGAGCCTGAACAATATGAACCAATTCTTGGAGTAGCTTTCGGATCTCTTTCAGGACAAGTCCGCATATTCAGATTCTCTTGTGATCGCAGACTTGCGCTCCTTCATGAAGACCCTGAAAGCCTTGTTGAGCTCGGGCTGCAGATGAAAGGGGTCAGCTGGCAAGAACCTTCTGGTCCACAATCTTTGGAGGTGTTGGCTCGCGCTTGTAAGGCCTTCTTGTACCTCTGCATATCTTTGTAAGCGTATGGAGGTATCTGTTGGTTGCTTTTTACCTGCGGCGGTGTCAACTCTGATGAAGCCGTAAGTTCAGCGTATGACCCATAGGACGTACTCCGAAGCTGCATCGTGGATGATACGACCCAAGCTGCTTCGGTCAGCATACGGCATGTACCCAGACCTTTACTGCGTACTCGTATTCTTTTCTTTCAATTTTTGGTGTTTTTCTATTTGATATTTCAAGCTCAGTGGGGCTACAATATTCGAATGGGCGCTTCGTCATGACAGACCTTTGGGGTCGACGGAGCTTGGCGATTGTATGTTGGTGTCGATGCCAGGTGATGGAAGGGCAGCTTTGTACGTACTTAACGTAGACGTTTTATTACGGGTGAAATTAATGTAGGGCCACTTCGCCTGACGTTATGCTTTTTCGAGGTGTCCCCGCTCCAAACATGAGCATAGATATCGTCCCGGGGCTCACGAGGTAGACGCTGGAATGCGTCTTGAAAGAACGGGTAGTGGAGGGGCTCCAGCGCAGGTCTGTCAGTTCAGTCGAGACTTTCTTTCGTGCTTTGTTGACGACTCCCGTTCAAGCTTCTCTCGCGTGCTTCATAGAGGTGTGCACGCGTTCGCAAACGCTCAATTGAGCCGTCAAGCTCGTTGATCTAGTGCTCAGACAATCAATCTTACAGTACGTGAACAACATCACGAAGCTGAGCATACTCTGCTGTTGTTTCTAGATCTCTGCGTTCAATTCTGTTGTGACTAGTTGTGAAACTCTTGATTGTGTTGCGGTGCGTAGCTTACTGGTGTAAAGTCTTGTCCAGCAAAGCCTAGCTGCTAGGCGGCGCCATGGGCCCATCGATGATGTAGGTTGTTAAGATCTTGTCAATTCCAACGAGACTCATGGTGTTCGTCGATTGCAGCAGTAAAGGGCGCGGCAGATATACAGGATCGCGCTCGCACGGCTCTCCAGTGTGTAAGGCACGGAATCAATGCAGGCGTATCTGGGAGTTTCTGTAATTGGCAACGTGTCGCAAAAAGAAAAAATGGCACGTTCATGGGAAGGGGGCCATTTCGTGGCGCGCTCAGCCGTGAACCATTCCTCTCTTTTGAGTAAATGAGAATTGCGAGGTCCATAGTTGATAAGGCAGAAGACTTTCATTCAACATGCTAAAGTATTTGAAAACATGGTACATCTCTTCGCGGGACTTATAGCTTTGCCTTAGAGACGATGTACCCGTTGGTGGTCTGCAGCCACTTGACAGCATCCCCAACGAGCTCATCAACAATCTCCCTTGCGTTCTTCCTCTCATTCACAACAGCAGCGACCTTGCCCATCAAGAAGGGCCGCGCATTGTCCATTGTGTCGTCGTCGAGGTCATCGCCCATCTTCTCGAGATCGTGCTCGACGGGCAAGATGCCCTTGCTGGTGAGCTCCTTGATCTCAGCCGCCCTGTTTTCCTCCCAGTTCTCGATGTAGGGGTTCTTGCGGACACGGAGAGGACGTCCTGTGAAGATGATTGTGCGAATGTTATCGTCGAAGCCAGCTGTGCGAACAGCTTCCTGGTGAGCCTTGGGGGCCCCGGCCTCCTCGGAGAGGACGAAGCGGGTACCAACCCAAACACCGGTGGCGCCAAAGTTGAGCATGGCGGCGACCGACTGGCCGTTGAAGATACCACCAGCAGCAACAATCTGCACTTGCTCGCCAGTAAGAGGCGACCTGTAGCCCTCAACCATCTTGACAGCCGCGGGGATGAAGACAGATGTGGGTGTGTCGCCAGTGTGTCCACCGCCCTCACCGCCCTGTGCGCAGATGATATCGACACCGAGGTCGAGACACTTTTTGATGTGCTTAGGGTGACCGATCATGTTCATGTATAGGATTCCGTTCTTGTGAAGCTTCTCGACAACTTCCTTGGGAGGAACACCGACGGCGGAGACGAAGAGTTTGGCACCAGAGTCGATGATGATGTCGACCAGCTCGTTCAGCTTGCCCTTGGTGTAGTCATAGCTATCACATGTCAGTACAATATCATCTCTAGACCCACTATGATCACGAACTTGGTCTTGCGCGCGCTGCCACCGACCTGGGGGAGCAACAAGTCAATACCAAACGGTGCATTCTTATCGTTCAAATAGCCCTTGAGCTCTGCAATCTGCTCACGCAGCATGTCTGGTGTGTAGCCAACACCGCCGATAACACCAAGTCCACCAGCGTTGGTAACGGCAGCAGCAAGCTTAGGTCCAGCCGCCACGTTCATGCCAGCAAGCATGACGGGGTGCTGGATCTTGAGCAGATCAGTAAGCTTTGTGCGGAGTTGCTCTATTGAACGTCAGCAGGTACAGATGGCTTGTACGAGGTGTGAACGTACGTGGAGAGGCCATCTTGATAACGGTGCTCGATATTTTGGGTATCTCAAGGTGCAAATTGTGTGAGGAAACAACTAGAGGAGGTGGAGGAGGAGGAAGAGGAGCTCGGGAACTTATGGAGTGAGGAGTTGTCGACTCTCCATCTCACTCGAGCCGGATGCCGAGGCAAGAGGGCCAATGGGGCCCGCTAGTCCGTTTGGAGGCAGAAGGAATCTGGGGTTGACTAGCGCCAGCGGAGCAGCCGCCATTTGCCGCTAGCAATTTTCGACCGAGTGACTGGCTGCTGTCACATGCAAGCTATGCGGCATCACGAGCGCCTTGAGCTTTAGTGATCATGTCTTGCACTGAAGGGCTGCGTGCATTGAGTTCACTGAGACAGGCTTCACAGGGGCTCACTCTGAGCCCGCGTCGTCTACCGCGAAGAGCGCCATCATGTACGCAACGTCGATTACAGTGTTCGAGTCCGAGTTTGAGTCTGCCCGCAACATCGAATAGACCTCTGGCACGGTCCAGACATCACTTACAACAGTATGTGCGCTTCATATCGCAAGTCGCTGATCAGGTGAAGCGCCGTGCCTATGTGGCATTGGGAAGCAACATGGGCGACAGGGTAGCCACGATCGAAAAGGCGTGCAAAGAGATGGAAGCTAGCGGCAAGATTAAGGTTCTGCGAACAAGCAGTCTATGGGAGACCAAAGCTATGTATGTGGTGGACCAAGACATGTTTGTGAACGGTGCTTGTGAGGTACGTCCCAACAGCTTGCAGCACATCGAACGCATGCTCACGCATGCAGATTGAAACGACACTGTCGCCAATACAATTACTGGATGAGCTGCAAGCAGTCGAAAATAGGATGGGGCGAGTCAAGTTCATCGACAAAGGACCCAGAAACATTGATCTTGACATACTTCTCTATGAGAACGTCGTCATGAAGAATGAGCGACTGCAACTACCACATGCTTTGATGCTCGAGCGAGAATTTGTGCTGCGACCACTTTGCGAGTGAGCAACCTCAGCGCGCGTATGTTTCAAAGACTAACCAGCTGCAGACTGATTCCTAAGGCAAGTCTGCCTCAGAACAAAGCTCTCCCAGCAGGCGCACTCGAAGAGCACCTATCGAGCCTTCCTCGGTCAGACCAGCCATTGTCACCCCTCACCCCACTCGCACCTGGTCAGTCCAATATCACGGCCTATCAGCGAAACCGAAATACAAGGATCATGTCGATAGTCAACGTCACGCCTGACTCTTTTTCTGACGGAGGCAAGAACTTCAACAACGATGAAGCTACCCTCGCCAACACGATCAGGTCACATATTTCAGCAGGGGCTACCATACTAGACATTGGCGGTCAATCCACTAGGCCTGGCGCCGTGCAGGTCTCTGCACAAGAGGAGCTTGACCGCATAATTCCTGCTGTCGATCTGATCAAACGTTTACCAGAGGCTAAGAACGTTGCCATCAGCATCGATACATACCGTGCTGATGTAGCTGAGGCATCAATCGAAGCTGGTGCTCACATTATCAACGATGTGAGCGCTGGTCTGATGGACGACAACATGCTCATCACGATGGGCAGGCTGGGTTGCACAGTCTGTCTCATGCACATGCGTGGAACGCCGGAGTCGATGAACACGCTCACATCATATCCAGAAGGTGTAGTCGAGGGCGTGGGTCGCGAGCTTCTCGAGCGCGTGCGTGCCGCCGAGGAAGCAGGTGTTCGTCGCTGGCGCATCGTCCTCGACCCAGGCATTGGCTTTGCAAAGACGCAAGACCAGAATCTCGAGCTGCTTCGACGCCTGGACGAGCTGATCAAGTATCCTGGGCTAGAGGGCTTCCCGTGGCTGGTGGGCACGAGCAGAAAAGCGTTCATCGGCAAGATCACAGGCGTACGGGAAGCGAGGAAACGGACTTGGGGCACCGCAGCTGCCATCGTAGCGGCGGTCAAGGGCGGATCTGACATTGTGAGAGTTCACGATGTGGCTGAGATGAGCCAGGTCGCTAAGATGGCTGATGCTATCTGGAGAGTGTAGGACCTTTCCAACTTGCTAGACTAAATATATGTAGTCAGCTCGTCTAAAACGAGACGCGGAAGCTACCGTCACTGCACAGCCGAAAATAGGTCGCTACCGTCTATACACACTGGTTGTGGGCTAGCATCCAGCCGCAAGCCTTCAGCTGTCCAGCTGCCGCCGCCCGCCCCCACGACCCTCATCAGGTGGCTGAGGCAGACAAGCTCAATTTGCGAATAATGCGAATGAGCAGATTTGCTACCTTCTTGAGTTCACCTGTGCTAGTAAGCCAGCGAGTTGCCCAACGTAGACGTCTGGTGTGAATACGATACTGGCAGGGCTATTTGTTCCAAATCGGGGAAGGTAGGATAGGAGCGTGATGTTCGATCCCAGCGTCTTGAAGGCCGTCTGCCAGCTGTGACGGTGGGTGTCGATGAAACCTGTTTTTACGATGTCGTCTGTCGTATCGATCTTCTCCAAGTGGGTGGGAAGTGTGCCGCTGTACTCGCCCGCGAACACTGCGGTGATGGTCCTGCCTTCAACAAGGGCTGAGTCGTTGCGGATGACCTACAGGTTTCAAGAGGGTTCATTCTAGGCCGATCACTGTCCCACCTGCGAGAAGAGTTGCAACATCGACGAAGACGGTCGATATGGCAAGGATGATTAGTGCAAGGAAAAGAATGTTGCAACTGAATCGCGGCCTGTATGACCAAGAACCTCAACCTGACTGAAGGCAGCACACATACTGCACTCCTCGTGGGTACTGTCATGCTGGGAGTGCGGTCCTTGGCACACGCACATTGTAAGTGATTGCTCCCATTACTTGAAATTTCTGCGGAATTGTTTACCAGCATCAGTCTCCGGGACGTGACGCCAAGCTGGCCAAGGGATACTGGTAGAGTAGTGCCCATCCAGGTGAGCAAGGCCACAGGCCAATTGGGCTGCGTTGACCCCACATTCGATTTTCACGCAGCCATAACAAAGAAACACTGTGGGCGAGTCCCTATACGGCTTACCATAGATAAGATACATTGCCGAAAGAATCTTGAATACATTTGAAAGTCGTGAGTGTGGTGTATCTCCAAACGTCTGACCAGAGGACGCTCGCTCGGGCCCAAAAAAAGCAGGACGGATGAAAGCTGGTAGATCATCGAAGCACTTCCGCCGTAACACCAACGATGTAGCAGACAGCACTCGCCCAGATAGCAGTCTTGAAAACACCACCTACACTGCCTCTCTTCTTCTTCCTAGGTATGTCTTCATCTCGTGTCTGCTGCCTGCTCCACTTATACCTCACAGCTTCGGTTGCCGCGGCAGCCTTTCGTCTCTCCTCGAAGTCGCGCTCCATTTGCTCGCGATTCTGTTCAACACCGCTATAGCCGGTGGGACTAAGGCGTGTCATGCCATCGATGGGGTTCACCTCACTGCTGAGAAGCTCGGCAGCGGCTTCTGTAGGAGGTTGCGTGCTGATTGTCTCGAAGCCTCGTGTTGAGGAGCTCTCGTCAAGGGAGTCGCGAAGAACCAGCATATGTCGTTTAGCAGTGACAATCTCGAGGCCGGGCGAGATGTATGGGATAAACTTGGCTGGCGCCTTGAGCGAAGAGAGTGCTTGGTGGATGGGAAGTGCCGGCGAGGTGTTCCGAGGTGGCCCACTCGTCGAGGTTGTGATACTAAGTGCATCGGTCTGAGGGTCGTGAACTAGGATAGTGTACTGAGTAGGTAAATCGATGGCAGAGGTACTGCGGATCGAACTCTCTTTGTCTGCTGCACTTGGTGAAGCTGTTGCTTCTTCGTTGGAGGTGGAAGCAGCCTGGATGTTCCCTATAATCGGGGCCGAGGACGTTTCAAGCAAGGTAGCCTCGATTGCTGTATTTGAGGACGTGGTCGCCCTTCGAGTGACGGAGGGAGCGAAATCTTCTTTGATAATCGGGAGCGAGGATGTTTCAAGCATAGTGGCCTCGATTGCTGCAGGAGACATCGTGCTTCCGAGCGCTGCTTCGGCTTCCTGTGCTTCAGGCTGGGCTATTGGGGGTTCGCCAGCCGATACGGTTCGGGCAAGCAGCTCCTCATGCACAGTGGTTGCAGTCCGGCTGATAAGATCTTCCTTCGGCATTCCGAAGGTCTTGGTCTCGTTCGCCTCAGCTGTTGCTGACTCTGCATTTTGCGGCACTTGGCGATGCTCGACCGTAATCGGGCCGTATGTATCTTCATATACGCTGCGCACTTCTTGAACCAGCGTCCTGTCGCCCATCTTCTTCTTGAAGGCGTCCTTCAGCTTCTCCTCCGCGTCTTCACCCTCTGTCTTCTTACCCAGACTCTCAAACTGTAGGTAGAAGGGCCTAAAGAGGCTGTGCGCAAGGGGGTTCTTGTCCTCAAACGTCTCCCTGGGGGTCTGCTTGGGTGATCTTGCGTAGCCATCATCAGACAAACCTTTCATGGCTGCTTTCTGCGACTCGACTTCGTCGGCAAGGCGAGCTGCAACAGCGGTGTCAGCCAGGAACTTGGCTCCGGCTTTCTCGGCGGCTACAGCCTCTTCCTTCTCCTTCTCTTCTGCGGCTTCAGTTTCGCTCTTTGATGCCGCCCTGGAGAGGGCTTCGTCTGCGGGCTTCAATGATACGCCGTAGATCTGGATGGCATGATCCATCAATCGCGCTAGAGCCAGTTGTGTATCCCGTAGCGTTGCCAGACGTGTAAGGATTTCACTGTACAGTTCTGCTTTACTGCGCTCGAGGTCGGGCTCATCTAGGCGAGCTTGTGCGCTCCAAGTGAGCATACGCGTGAGCGTGTGGTTCTTGTGCAAAACTCTCGAGGCAATGCCTAGTCGCCTCTTGAAGGCGTTGGTTGCCTTTTCGACAACCTCAGCGTCCAGATCACGAAGAGCTTGACATGCAGCTTCAAACTGCTTCTCGGTCCTTTCGTAAGTGTTGCGCAGGCGGCGTTCCCTGATGATCCGGAGGTTTTTTGAGATCTCAGTGCCGTGCACAATCTTTCTGGGCGTTCGCAAGAGATAGGCCGCGTGCTCAACTTTGTTTTCGTCACTCTTGAGCCTTTCGAGTAGTCCTTTGCTCATCGGTAGATCGTTCTCCAAATCGTCTGAGATGTGCTCGCGTGCGCGGCGGCTCTTCCCCAGCCCAGCCATTTGTTTCGAAAATTGCATATCCGCTTCCGAGGGTGCACCTGCTTCGATGGGATCCTGCCAGAAATGCTTTGCGAGAGAAGTGCCACCCTCTTCGATCCACCTTCGCATGCGGTCTATGCTTGACTCGATGTGTACTGGCTCTGACTGTGACGAAGTTTGCTCAGCTTTCGCGCGTTCGAGTTCTTGCAACGTCCGGCGTACGTGATAGTTATTCAGGACGTGGCCCTCGACTACGTCATTAAGCGCTTTCGGTTCTGCGGTGGCGTAGCCAGTCTCCAGCTTCCGTCGCTCTTGCATCCTCTCCTCATTGCTCTTGATGCCACTCTTTCTGCGGCCCATCGCGGCCCTGATCTCTTCAGCACTCAGGAAGTCGATGTCGTCCTCGGGGAGGCTCTCAAGCTTAGCCAATGTTGACAGTGTTGAGCCTGGCTTCACATCTAGCTCACTCGCCTTTTGAACAAACTCTCTCGGATCAAGCATTGACAAGTTGACTTGCTTGGCCGGCGACTGTGGCTTTCCCTCACCAATTGTGCTGTCCTTAGTAACAGTCGGTCTTGGGTAAGGGTAGTTATCTACTAGTGCTTGAGAAGAGGGTATCACGAATGTCTCTCGCGCCAGGGCCGGAGTCGTGTCTGTTGCTGGAGCGTCCAGCTTCTTCACTTGGTATGTCCCTGTCCTTGGATGCGTCAGTACGTTTGATGTGGCTCGCCTCTGTAGCGCCGTCTGCCTCCAAGACTTGCTGTTGCCCAAGTCACGGTCGTGGAGTTTTGATTCGTTGGCGAAGAAAGCATCGATGAACGATGACTCTCGTTTCGAGGCTTCGTTTGCGGCCGTACCAGTGGCTTCAGGTGTAACTGGGGATTGGGCCTGATGAGTACCTTGCTGCCCTGCGTCCGACTCCAAAACTTCCTGCTTCGCGGTTTGGGAGTCGTCACGAGTGTTGGTGGTCTCGATGGACTCGACTGTATCTCGCTTGTCGAGCTTGCCAACTACCTTTACGTGGGAGGCCTCGCTTGGTCGGCGCAGATCAGATGGTGATACGATTCCAAATTCATCACGTTCATAGTGCGTAGTCCTGATGTCTGGCTGCGGAAAGGTGGGCTTTCGTTCGGCCGAAGGCTCTTTCGCAGCTTGGAACGATGTTTCTGATCTATCACCACACCTCCACCCTGTAATTGTCAGCCAGTGTGTGTTGAGGGGCTTGATTGTGCCTACGTTGATGGTTCTTGTTCACTCCATTCCTATCATTGACAGGCTCCTGCGGATCCATTTCCTGTAGCATCCACTTGGGAAATGTCTTGTATACCCACTCCCAGTCAGTGAGACCTTTGCCTCTCAGCATATCCTCACTTGCCCCAAAGAGGCCTTTGTAAGGGTGCTCCTGTAGAATCTTCCTCCATCGTCTGTATCTTTGCAGTTGTGCCCACTCCTGATCAGTGATCCCATCGGGACGGCTTGTATTGTCACGGTCCTGATGCTGCGCAGTCTTCGAAGGCGTACGCGAAAAGCATCTTGTTCGCAGGGCTGCTTCATGATCTCGTAGGACACGTTGTGCATAGCGATGGGCTGGTGATCGCGCCCATAAATACGGGTCTCGACGCCACCACGCCATGGTGTCTAGGCAGTGCGTTCGAGGCAGTGACGGCAGATTATGAAGGGGTCTTGAGACTAGATAACATAGCAATCAGCGCCCACTCGACGTCTCCAAGATTGTCTCCTCGAGCATACCCTTTATCTTTGAAGTCGTCCGAGCCCAATGCGGTAATAAGCTCCTCGGAGTTGCCTAATCGTTAAATATATCAGCACGAGGGGAAGGCGCTCAACAGCCAGGTATAATCAAGCAATTAAGCAGGCGCTTCCGGCACGCCTAGCAGCACGTAGAAAAGATGAGCTTCGACAACGAGGCAGTACGGCGAGAGTAAGATATCGCGGTTCTCGAGCTGGTCCTGGGTCGCGCCATTCATCCCCGCGCATAAGCTCCAACCTATCAACCTACGCGGGGTATATCAGCTGCCGCTTGACCGCGGCGTTCACGTCACGACTACCCCTGGCGTGTTCGGCGAACACTGCGATTGCCGTTTTCTGGTATGCGAAAACCCTGCGCTTTTTGATGATGTTGGCGATGCTCATGTTGCTACAGTGAACGTGTCGCTGCGCTGTCGCGTGCGTTCCGTGAATCTGCCCTGCGATAAGGGGATAACGGCGATAAGGCCGCAAGGCAATCACGCTAGCCCCACGACCGGGGTGTGGGGCTGATGTCCTTCACTTCCGCCTCCGAGCGCTCAGCACCAAACTTTGGCCAAAAGCGACATTGCGGCACGAGATACCGAAAGCGATTGCTATATAACACCATGTGGTCGACTCACAATCTTGATTGCTTTAGAGCATATATAAATAATGAGAAGAAGCGAAGAAGCGCAGAAGCTTCTTCATAAGCGTGGTGGCCCGACGGAACTCACCTCCCATATATGAGTGAATGTTGCTGACCATTCCTTCACTTCTAACATTTGGCTTTGCGCTGAAGTCATGGCCCCTGCTGAAGCCAACTTGACTTCTTTCTCGCATTGGTTTCTTTCTTCTTCACCTCTTTGGCCACACTTTCTCAACCTCTACGCCTTGCGTCCCTTCAATGACTTCCGCTGAACCATTGCAGATCGGTAATTCCTTCCTTTGAAAGGTCGACATACCACTTGGTTTCATCATGCACCAACTAATGACTTCCAGCTACTGCTATCCCTCCTTTCGTTGTCTTCCGCGCCTCGCCATCATTGTGGACGACCAATAAGTGCTTCCCCCGCGAAGGGGCTAGCTTACAGCTCATTACCTCTTGGGCAGCTCTGTGCTGCTTGCGGGATACTTGCACGATGCCTGTGTAAGTTCAGCCCTAGCGCTGCGATACACGCGTGTGCTCATGAGGCGCAGTCCTTCGTCGGCAGTTCCAGCAGCGCCTGCGGCCCGCAGGATTGTATCCGTCACGCCACACCAGCTGTCGCCGAATGTCATTATCAGCAGATATGGAGTCCTCTGAGCCTTTCATGTCGTCCC